>JAGFPH010013886.1:652-25190 GCA_018207615.1 Philaenus spumarius | reverse complement strand
TGCTATCAAAAGTATGCCAAGTTAGAAACGTAATTTACTAATATATGCTGTGCCCAAAAATAAAATATTATTATAACAAAGTGTAGAGAATAAATCAAAGAACCGAACTGTATACTTGTAAATTATCTTTTCATAAAAGTGTTTGACTTAGAAGTATTTGAATAACAAAAGTTAGAAAAATATAGTAAACTCTCGTCTGTACAAGTTGCGCGCGCATTCTCGTATGTCTCCCTATGCTATAAAAGTCCGTTACGCTACAGATTTGAACGTTATGTGAGACCGTATTAGCAGTCACTTTCCCACGGTCCTACACAATAAACTGTTCAAATATAGCAAATTTGGTTTACAGGGGAAGTTAGCTTGAAGAATTATCTTTACAAAGATACCAAAATATCTATAAAAAACTATTGAGGTCATAAAGATCTCACGTGAAATAAATAACGCTGTTTATTGGTTGGAAAACTGACCAATTGCAAGGGTCTACAAAACCCCTTCTTACGTCAATACTATTGGTCCGATTTTTGATTTGATGAAAGTTTTGGATAGGGGAAACTGTGACGAATCCATCGGTACATAGGTTTAACTAAGACAACCTACTGGGCGGGTTTTAGATATTGACAAAAGTTGAGTAATTTCGTTATGTTTTGTATGAATTTCCGGGCGCCGATTGATTTGTAGAAAACTAAAAAACTGCAACGATGATTACGTATGTAAATATACGATTTAGAAAGAAATTGTAAATACAAAAAATAAAGTTTGAAACATTACCTTTCCAATGGTGTTTGTTTTTTTGAGATTGGAAGATTTTTAGTGGGTCAAATATTCAATACAATCACGCGTTACAAATGTGCTGTCATGATCGCACGTTTCGTGCGATCTGCCGGTTCTAGGGTTAACAAAAAAAAAAAAAAAAACACACTTAAAACCTATAATAAACTAATTATCTTTTGTTGTATTAAATTACAACAAACTTAAAAACACTAGCCTAGACCACCGCAACATAAAACTAAACTGCTGGTAAAAGTTTATAATGTAACGAATATTCCTACGTTTTGATACAACACAGACCAGAAAAAAAGCGGGAATTAATTAGATTAAGATTTGGACACTAGATTTCAGCACAATCCAGACAAAATAAAACTACTAAAAATAAATTTATGCAGATCATTTGTGTGGCCAGTCCTGCTGGCCGTTCGAGGGATTTTACCTTGTCCTGTACTGCTGGCCATCCGAGCTGAGAGGAACTTAACTTGCAAAAACAATTCAGACTTGATAAAGAAATGGCTGTGGCCAGCACTACTTGTCATCCGAGCTCAGAGGACTTTTATTAAAAATCCTACCAGAGTGCAAAGGATTAAGTTTTTGTTTAAACAATGTTATTTTGTATACCTGATTGAAAAACTAAATGCCCAATACCGTAGCAAAGGGGTAGGCTACCATAATTGCCAGTCCTGACTGCAGATTTCCTTAATCACTTCACTTTAGACTTCCAGTTTCTATGCAAGTTCGACTGTCAAATGGGATTTGATTTTTTTAATACTATTTAATATATATATATATATATATTAATAATATGTGTGTGTAATATACTTGATTTATGTATTCATTATTATTAGTCTAGCTATTAAAATATCACACATGTGTTACGAAGATTGATTAATATTATAAACAAAAATGAGAAGTAAATAGGTTGGTTTAGACAGTTTGTGCTGCAGCTGCATGTATTTTATTTCACACATACATAGTTGTTAGGCCTACTTATTTTTTTTTAAATTTCAGACTATGAGGATCACAAACTGCAAAAGAATGCAGCTGCAACAGTCGTGCCAGAAACAGTGGAAGTTGTGACAAAAAGTCGAGGTAAATATACTTGTTATGGTATGGAACAACACTTACGAGTTTTCTTTGTGATTAAAAGCATAACAGTTAAATCTCCTAGTATACCAACTCATAGTGGCTTTAAATTTTTTTGAATAATAAGGCAGTGGCGGCTGGTGAATTGTTACCTTGGGGGTTCAAATCTACAGGGAAGGGGGGTGAGGGTGCCCTGCAAATTTCTGAAAAGCGAGCAATGAATCGGGTTACAGTTTTCATGGTAGATTTGAGTATACATATTAATTATTATAAATGGAAAAATGAGAACAATGTTGTCTTACATACATAGTAGCCTATACTTTATTCATTAGTTTAATTAAGTTTTTAGTTCTTAAAGTGACTCATAAATAATGAAGTGACACTTTAATAATAATAATGAAGTGACCTGTACACTTTAATAGCACACGTTTCCTCAAGAGGTAAAAAAGAAAAGTTACCCTTAGCAAAGATGTTACGCTGTTCATTCTAAAAACTTTACATAAAACACAACGCTAATAACAACACTGAACTGCAATAATATTATTTATTTATAGTAAAAATATGTCCACACTAACACAAACTTAATCCATGAACTTCATAGAACGCACAAGTGACATAACCTATAAATCAAAAGAGTAAACAAACACCAACTACAAGCTTTTTTACAAAATAAAGTTAGTTGTGAACTGCTATTTCTTAATAATTCTCTAGTAGAACTTTAATCTCTTTTCTGATCATAAAATTGTCCCAGCAGACTAGAAGATTATATTAAAAATTAAAAGGTTATTATAATGAGATTTGCTAAACTATATAAACCATGAAAATTGCTAAACACCATTACTTTACACATCTTACTAGTAAATTCTTAAATATTGAAATCTTACAATTTGAAATACTCTTTAGAATATATTTTTTTAAACCTTTAATAATGATTGCAGTTGTTTTTCCATATTTACTTATTATTATTTCCGGTTAATTCAAATTTCCCAGCGTGTCTTTATAAAATCAGATTATTGGGATTATCCTATACGCTTAACTTAATGTTACAGGAGAAAGCCCAGTAACAGAGGTAACAGATGACCACACTTTGAGCAAAACTTTACACCGTGAAGATGACGTCATATCCTATGGTTTTCCCAACCACAGCCAGAGTAACCTATCAAATATACTTAGCGGAGTGCACAACAGCGAGACTACATCGTAGCAGTTGTCGGCAACCTGCGAGCTCACACTGCCCGTCTGGTTGCATCGTCACAGTCGCACAAGTTTGGAAATGTCTGATGAGATCCGTTTAACCTTCACTTGTTACTTAAACATTTCTGTGTCAAAAGTATTATTAACTTGCTCAGTGGAATCACTCATAATACTTATTACCAAGGAAGTATTTTACAAATAATGATTCAGAAAAGCATACGTAAGGAATTTTATTTTTTAAGGGTAGCAACAGAATGTATTAGATTTAAATTATTATCAAGGGAATAAAGATTTTGGAAATTTAAACTATAAAAATAGTTACCATGTTGTTCTATTGCTACAATTTCTTCACATGAAAATGGTGATGTAGCTTTCCCAAAGAGTAGGATTCAAATGTAGACCTATATTTTCTGCAATTGTTGGACAATCGATTTATAATTTACAGAACTAATCCTCTAAGCATCTATACTATATTTTAAAGAAAACAAACTGTTATGTAAATTATAGTTTACGTTTAAAAGATAACATATAATTTTTAACAAACTCACTGCTTCTGCATCCATTGCCTAGTCCTACAATAATTATGGTCTCCATAATAAAATGCCCTTCTACCATAGGCCTAAATTGATTTTGTTGCTAAGAATTGTTTTATCAAATTTACGCATACACTGTTTTTGTTTATTTTACTGTGTATTAAGCTTTGGATTGCATTGCAGTAAGCTAAAATTTATTTCAAATTTAGGTATGCAACTAACCCTTTAACATTAAAACTCACTTACCCTACGCAATTCAAGGAAGATGCCCATCATTATAAAATGATAGGGGTACCTAATATCACAACAACCGAAAACAACGGTAACCATTCTTCTGCTTGTGCAAACCCAGGCCGAGGAAACAACTGAATCACTCACTCACTTATTAAACCGTAAGTAACCAACCAACTACTCGCAATTAACCAGCTTTAACAATTATACAGGTGGAAGTTATTGTTGATGCAACAAACCATACTAGACACCAATTTCTTATATGGTTAACACACTCGCTCCCAGGCGGTACATATATGTGCCAGGTGGTTCGTATCCACTGACTAACACTAAAGACTTCACCAGTAAATCGGCCTTCCCTAGTACGACTCTACCCACAGACAAAAATTAGAAATTCCTTTAAATATGTTTATTTTACCACAGATAATGAGTTATTGTATATAAAATCATATATCAATCAATTTATGAAGTGTTTGGGAATTTTTATTGGTGCCACATAACAGTATATGTGCCACTCGGTCTATAGCAATTAAAAGTTGTTTCATTACTATAGACCAGCTGACACAAATATGTGTCACATATAAATCGTCTATGTTGTAAAAATGTAGGGGTTATATGAATAAAACAAGAAATTATGCAATCTAGTTAAGTTTTATTTGGAGAAAATATTTAGTCAAATTGTTAAAAATGTCTAATCAAGTAAACAAATTTTGTATGAGTTACTTTATTGAGTTGAAAAGTCCTTATTTTCTTCACTTGTCATCTAAGGCTTTGAAACACTCAGGAATACAAAGGTCAAAGCTTTGTTGTTTACATTTTTACATTCGCTGCATATGTAAAAAGTAGTTAGCCCCTACTGTTTTTTCAAAAAATTGGTTGCTCATACAACGTAGGCCAGAAGTGCTGAATAGTTGGGAAATGTAAGTTACCCATCAGCCATGAAAAGCCTTAAAAATTCCAACTCGATCATTTTGGAATGCCGTGAAAGAGGATTTCCTCTAACAACTTCAGCACGTTTATTATTGCAACAAAATTTTTCTCCATAAGACCGTTATCAAAAATATTACAAACATTTTTGTTTTGTCGGTAGTCTCAATTTTTCAGTACCGTAGTTATGGTCTACTCAGAGTTTCAATAATTAGGTAAGTGATTTTACTTATAATACCAGGAGACCGAGCTAAAGCTCGATTATAAGCAGGGCCTAGTTCGCTAACGTCAATAACTATTATTGCAAATTTCCGTGAACATCGTTTAGGTTAGGCCTATAACATTAAACAACTAAATAAAGGGTACCTATGTTTATTTAGCAGAAGTATTCTTTGCCATGGTAACTATAAATAGATACAACATTAGGCTTACCTCTAATAAAATACTGTTTAAAAGAAAACAGATGATTATTGTAATGGCATTGAAAACATTTGCATCAGCTGTGCTTCGTTTAAAAGAAAACAGATGATTCTTGTAATGACATTGAAAACATTTGCATCAGCTGTGCTTTGTATTGTTTAAAATGGACAAATTTCACTTTTTAATTTAATAAAAAGACGTAGAAAACGAATTTTCCCAGACTGGTGACCATTTCCAATCGATTTCTCGTCGCCAAAAGCCCCATATAAAATCAAAAATCCTTAGACGGAGATTCCAGATCCATTTAGCAGACAGACAATTAATTATCTCTCGCTTTAGAAGATAGGATTAAATGGATCAGCTGATGGATTTAAATTTGAAATTAAATTATAAATGGTTTCTCTTCTATAGACTGTTGTATTTCGCACAGACTGTGCTAAGCTTCCTCTTACCATGGTCAGTTAGATTCAATACATTTTAGACGTTATTAAATATTGCATTTTTGTTCTATTTAGTACTTTAATAAGTCCAGCCTCAGACAATGCCGTTGGCACAATTTATTTTGTACAATGAAGCTGCAAATTTCAATAATATTGGTAAACAAGGGTTGTTAGCATTGATGGTTGGTCGCTACTCAATGTATTAAGTTCCTTCTTCAATTAATGTATAAAGTGGTTGTCACTTACATCACACTCCGAAAATGATGTTGCAAGTTTTCTGCAGCACGCCCACATTTCATACACTATGGCTAATCTGCCAAGTTAAAACGGCAGATATATTTCCTAGAGTCCTTTCCTAGAACAATAAACAAACGTTTAAACATGTTTGTTTAGATATTTTTATATCTTCAGATCATTTGGTCTTTTAAGTATTTTATATTTTTAATCAAAGTAAAATCTTTATTGCAAAGGTTAGGAGTGAACAGCAAATACAGATTTAGTATGTGACTAGCGATAAGTCATTTGTGGGAAATATTATCCATTTTATAACCTAAATTGTAGTACAGTAAAGTTTTGCAAATGTAGGAAAGTACTTAAAGGAAGCCTGCTGGAAACCAAAGGTAAATGTAGGTGCATGTAGCTGCATGATAGAATGATCTATCCATAGGCTACAATTTGTGTATGATAATTAGTTACAATGATTGAAGAGCACTGTGGCTACAAATACACAATGATTGAATGAAGTAGTGTTAAAGCCCTCTGAGGATGATGACTATGTCATTGAAATGTACATAAGGGTAGTACAATAAACATAACTTCTCATTAAATTGTTCTGTTATTGTTTTCTCTGTTCCTTCTATTTGTGGTTCTGGGTTTCATTAAATCATGATAATAAATTAGAACACATTTTTCAAGCGCTTCTAAAGAACCAATTCCTTTTTAGCTGACAATTATATGTTTTAGAGGTTACAATTAGTTCTGTCTGTAGACCAGATAGCTGGTTTCGAGGGAGATACAACTATCAGAAGTTATTTATTAACCTTTTAAATTTGCATTCTCCTTAGTCCCATCACATAAAAAAATGCTTTTTCCTTTTTGTACCACTAACTTGGTTTATATTACTAAAGGCTTTATCAATGACAAAACAAACACTGACAAATAAATATGTTTTAAACTTACAAACTAGTTACATTAAAATGTTCTTTATTTTCTGAAATAAAAATATGGTTTACATTTGAAATCTCTCCACTTTTATACAACAAACATAAATTTCAGTTCTATAATTTTACGCAGTTCTTGTCAACAATCTATTAATCCCATAAACATGAAATTTGTTCTTAGGTATATAAATTTACTTAGTAAGAACTATTTGGTTTTAACCATTTCCTGTAAACCTAAAATATTGATTATAATATTTTTTGAAGTTAAATAATGAAATTAGTATTGATCAGGATAATAAAGGATTTGAAACCGTTCTTGAAATTCTTTTCCATAATAAACATTTTATAAAAAATAACGTTTAACGTTTGAAAGTATGCTTTTCTTCTAATAGAAATAAATTTAAATATAATTTTACTCTTAAGTATTTATTATTAGTTATGAAATTAACCATTGTATCTGTACGTCAGACTTGTTGGAAATTATGAAAATTATAATGTTTAATTTGTTTACATGTATCAAATTATATTCATATACTGAGGGAAACCTACATAATTTGTTTTGTTATGTTTAAACATATTTTATTTCACAGTGAAATATATATTCAATAATTTATATTATAATGTGATGTTTATTTTTCCTTGTCCTATGCTAGATATTTAGATCATTGGTGATACTTATAATTCATCTCGAAGTGATTCCTAAGATTTTTGATGCTATAAATAATCCTAAATGTGAATATTAATATAAAACTAAATAAATACCTTGTTTACGTGAAATTCTGCTCACAGTCCTGTTTAATGTCTCTTTTCTGTTTGGCGGTGACGATCGTTTCGCCTATTTTTCAGGCATTGTCGAACCGATTATATTATTAATATTATATTATATTATATATTATATTATATTAACCCTCCAAGTGCTAACGTTGCATATGCGATGTATAAAAGTCGCGTTACGGTGCTAACATCGCATATGCAACGTTTGCGCAACACATTTTGTAAATGTGTACGACGCCGCTATTTTTAATACAATCGGATACTTCTATGTATGTTTGTGTTTGGAAAGAGTCACTTTATTATAATTCAGAGTTTCATAGCGATATGAACTCAAACAAACCTTCGCCATAATTGTCAAATCAAGTATCTATACACGGTATATAGTCGAGTAGTAGGCCTACGCGTAGATAGACGCTCGGAACTCGAATTTTGTTTGTTTATCCACTAGTTGTTATTCATTTTTAGTTTTAGTTTAGATCAGTTTATTTTTATTTGTTTTTGTAAATGTTTATTTATTTTTTAAGTAATTATGAGGGAACTTAGCAATTTAAGGGCTATTAGAGGTGCGTTTGAAAATAATAGCGATTTTTAGAGACTTTGAACTGTAAATATTTTTTTCCTTTTTTTTTCTTGTATATAATGTGTGTGTTATTCCTTTATAACAAATTAAAACCATAAATATTGGGCCTATCCAGTACTTCTATATCTTTAGAGGCAAGTTTTTCTTCTGTGTTCAAAAAAACCATTTTTTTTTATAAAAACGGAGTTTTTTAATTTATAGACAAAAAGTTTGTTTTTTACAGCAAAGTAGTAGTGTTATATATATTTCTATTCACCATAAAATTGTGCAATTTTTGGCTATATTGAATTTTCTACATTACTTTTTTGTACATATTTTGAGTGAGAGGTTTTAGAACACACAAAAATTTATTTTTTTTATTTCTACTTTGGTCAACAAAAAAAGTATACAAATTATAAGGTAAGCCTGTTAAAGCTATTTACTGTAAAGATCATGTAATTGTGATTAAAATGATGTATAATAAGTCTTACTTTACTGTTAGTGAGTATTTTATAATGATTTTAGTTAATAAGCATGCACGGAACCAAAAAACCCTTAGCACTAAAGAGCAATATAGTCAGCACTTGGAGGGTTAATAATATAATCGGTTCGACAATGCCTGAAAAATAGGCGAAACGATCGTCACCGCCAAAAAGAAAAGAGACATTAAACAGGACTGTGAGCAGAATTTCATGTAAACAAGGTATTTATTTATCTACTTATATAAAGCTAGACGGTAACACTGATTCATTGACATTAATTATTAGGCACTTCCCGTAATCGGACTCCCCTCAACCTTATACTTGAATTAAAGCTCACGACGAGAAACTTTTGGGAAAATTGCCAGAAGTTAACATTTTTTAATTTTGGAAGCACCTTTTGGGCGGGAAAGATTTTTTAAATTTTTTAAATTTTTTTTTTTTTTTACTTTGAGCGCGTTTTGTAAGAAAACGGTAAGAGATAGCAAAAAATTTTAAATACAAAAGTTGTAGAAAATTTAATTTCAGACTAACGATTTTTCATCAGATTTAAGATCCAATCATCCATTTAGCCACTATTCATCCGAGAAGGGAGGCTCCGCCCAAAGTCCTTAAAACTAGACGATTTCACTGATTCACTGACATTAATTATTAGGCACTTCCCGTAATCGTACCCCCATCAACCTTATACTTGAATTAAAGCTCTCGACGAGAAACTCATGGGAAAATTGCCAGAATTTAACATTTTTTAATTTTGGAAACACCTTTTGGGCGGAAACGATTTTTTCGATCAACTATGTACAAACGATCCAAAGATTAACTAGATTCTTTAGCAAATTTTCCAACTGCGAGCGAAGCGAAGCAGCCATCTGAGGCCGAAGGCCGAGGCGGGGTTGGGACGCGAAGCGTCCAGGGGCAGAGCCCCTAGTTTATAATAATTCCAGTCCAGTAAGGCAAAAAACAAGTTAAACATAATATAAAACCTTGAAATAAAATGTAGGCCAGATTTCTTTGGCACAAGTCCACCTCATCTGGCTGGATAACATTTGGGAAAATTTGATAGACCACAAAATTTGAGTAGGAAAATGTTTAAAAGCGCAATATTTGTGAAAAGCATAGAAAAAAATGTACTGCAATCTTACCTTTCTAGTAGTAGGCCTACACCAAAGAATAAATTAAGGTGTGCAATGGTTAAAGAATATTATTGTTTAATCTTTTTAACGGATGCCTTTGATAATGTTAGAATAGTAAATTTTTTAGTGATAATAATAACCATCGGCAATGTTTTAAATGGGTAACGGATATATCTTCAACTGCATGGTCAACTCTTCCCTCGAATTTCTCCCCCAAAGGAGCAACAATAACCAAATATATTTTCACTTAAGATGATCGTATACAGCAGCAGGCCTTTCTAATGGTTCGTTCACTTTATTGAGAAAACATGTCCTACTGAGCAAAGGCCTGTTATACTTATCTTGGATGGTCATTATAGCCACGTTCGTAATCCAGATGTTATTGACTTGGCCAGAAAGAACAATGTGACTATCATCTCACTTCCTCCTCATTCCACCCACAAATTACAGCCCTTAGACAAGACTTTTATGGGGCCCCTAAAAACATATTACAGTGAGGGAGTCAGAGTATGGTTGCAACAGAATGGGCGTCCCCTTACACCATACTATGTTATGGAGGTTTTTGGTCAAGCCTACCTTCGTACCCAAACGGCTGAGATAGCTGTAAACGGGTTTAAAGTAACTGGGATATACCCTATGAACCGCAACATCTTCACCGACGCTGACTTTATAGCTGCTGAGTTGGTTGCAGGAAAAACTTGCTCCATGGTGGAAAATAATGTTTCAGAATCACGTGCTCCTCCACTTGCTTTCCCTGGTCCATCGACATCATCTGCCTCTCCTTCGAGTTATTCTGATATACAAGCACATCAGGCTGTAAATATGTCAGTTGATGAAGCTGCTGAAACATCACAATGTTCCCCGGGAACTTCAAGTGCAGTTTCACCGTTTGACATATCTCCTGTCCCCAACATTAAAAAGAGAACCACCACTCGGGGGCGCAAAGCAGCAAGTGCCAGCCTCATCACTGGAACGCCATACAAGAATCAGTTGACCAAGTCACTTGACAAAAGTGCCCTCAAGAAGAGATCGTTGAATTTTCTCAGCGTTAGAGACCAGCCTGAGGGCAGGGGTGGGAAGACCAAAAGCACTCGGAAAAATAAAATTCAACCCACCAAACAAAATGATTCATCATCAGACTCCGGCGACCCTCCCCTTGTAGACAGTGATGATGACATGGATATAAACGATAGGGTTAAACCAGACTTAAATGATGCAAATTGTATCTTTTGTGAAGAAAAGTTCTCTAAAGACACTCGTGGAGAAGTGTGGGTTAAATGTGTTATGTGCGAGTTGTGGGCACACTTAGATTGTGCCGGAGCTGAAAAAGCAATTTATGTTTGCGATTTCTGTAAATAATTTTTTATTTCATTTCATTTAAAATTCTCAAATATACAAGTTGTTCATTATAGGTTTGTATTGTTTCATCCAGTTTTAAACCATTTTAAACGATATTGTGTGACTTTTTTTGGAGAGGGCCCATATTTGCACCCCATGTTTTCTAGTGATGTTTTTAAAGGTTTTTGTAAATCTTCGTTTTTAAATTGAAATAATTTAGATTACTAATTATTTTACCTCCTATTATTTAGTAAACTTCCTTTAGTTGTTAATAAATGTAAAAAATCTATATTTTTCCCAAAAGAAAGTAACTTTAAGTCAAAAACAAAAGAGGGTGCCCATATTTACACCTTTTCCTCTACCTTCTAAGTCGCGGGAGAAATATGTAAGACAGTATGAACTATTTCAATCATGGTGCAGTGAAAATGATGTTCATAAAATGTCAGAGAACGTTTGATAAAAAAAGTAAGGGAAAAATAAGGTAATGAAATCAAGTACCTTGTGGAGTGTGTAATCTATGCTAAAGGCTACAGTACAGGTAAAGAATGGCATGGATATAAGTAATTATAAAAAGTTAATAGCATTTTTGAAACGAAAAAACATTGGTTACAAACCTAAAAAATATAAGACTCTGTCTAAAGATGAACTCTTATGTGTAACACGAATCATTAGATTTTATGGAAGACGCAGGGGCCTGTACACACTACTGCGTCTTCAGGTACGACACGAAATCGCATTTGCGCCTTCCATAAACTCTCATGCTTCTCAACTGAGCATGCGTCAGGGCGACGAATTTTCCGGGGAAAATTGGCAGACGCATAGGCGTCCAAGTTTCGTAATTTGTATAGGCAATAAGAACTCGCTATGATTTGTTTGTACACACAACACGCTGGATTTAAACTTTTTCTGCTTGAGAGCTCCTGCGTAGATTTCCGTTCCGTAAAGGATAGACTGGATTATCAACGGTTGGACACTAGTATTAGGATATTATTGCAGCCGGTTGGATATTCTTGATATTACTAGGATATTGTTACATCCGGATAATATTACAACGGGTTAAATATTATTTACATTGCGCGGATATTATTGCATCTGCTTGGCTATTTGAGTTTACCCGGATATTGTCATCATTACAACGGTATATTATTGACGATCCCGGATATTATTGCAAGTGCATTACGTACTAACATATCACAAATTTATTTAAAACAGATTGGATTGAATTGAAATCATTAATAGATTTCACAATGACCGGGTGTTAGTGCTATTACCCAGATGTGTTGTAACATATCCTATATTGATTCAGCTGTGGAGTTAGTGGTGCGTGCCAACTACAATACCTATACAGAGGTAGTGTTTATTACTAGTCTTTTCCCAAATTATACAATATCCTCTTAATCAACAACACCGTCTTCTAAACCACCCTTTATCCAGGTTTATGTTTATTGTATGTAACTGGGAAATCAAAAAATGTGAGCTGTTTTGTTACAGTCAGTCATAAAATGTTTAGTTACATTCTCCATTATTGTAAAAATGTATTTATTTTGTAATATTAAAAACATATTATAGACAAATGTAACAGCCGAAAAAAAAACATTGGGTGTGCTTAAGACCACACGTTGGACGTGATAACTTCTACGACTGATTTATATTTTTATCAGTATTAATATTAGAGGAGAATAAAGGTCAAAAAAATTAGACAAGTCAATATATCGTCAAAAAATATTATATCATATTTTGAAATTGCATAATTATAATGTAGTAATATTATTATAATTATAATATTATTATGTAATAACATTATAATTATAATAAGTGTGCGAAAATTAGTGATCATTATAATGTAAGCAGTATTTATTTAGTAACTAGTGGACCCGGCAATGCGTCGCTATTGCTTTATTTAATTTTAAGGGTAGTTATCAAATTTCATTCTTTTGACTTAAGGGTCGGCTCTAGTAAAACAGAAAGCAACCTGCGGCTCCAGCGTAGCGGCGGTAGGTTACGCGGACATTGCTCATCCTAAATCCATTTAAAACCCGCAATTGTTCAAATAGCGTTTTTTAAAAAATACCAAACTCTTGGGGACAAAATTCTTCATCCGAATGGCTTGGTAATTTTTCGCTATAAGTAATAGTTACAACGTAAAAAAATATTTAAAGTCACCCTATAGTGGCGGTAGGTTACACGGACATTGCTCAGCCTAAATCCATTTAAAACCAACAATTGTTCAAATAGCGTTTTAAAAAAAATACCAAACTCTTGGGGACGAAGTTCTTCATGCAAATGGCTTGGTACTTTTCCGCTATAATTAATAGTGAAAACATAAAAAAATATTAAAAATCAATTTTTTAAATTGTTAATAAATATTAAACAAAATGTTTTTTTTAATTTTGGAAAAGCCATTTGCATGCGTATTGGCCATAGCTTTAAAATGACATATCGTTCATAATTATCCGATCAAAAATAAAGGAAAAATATGGATTTTAATTTAACATTGGTCTTATGGAGTGTCAACCAACATGGCCGACAGCTAGAGCCGACCCTTAAGTTATTGAATTGCAAATGGTGTTTATGTCAACAATTTATATAAACAATATTTTAAACAGCATATATGTAAGTAAATAGATATGTAACAACCGATGTTAGAATTGAATTATAATACAGTAAGCATTTTTCGTTGATTTTTGTTTGTGTTGTTTGGCAATCTAATCTAAAAAAGCTGTTTTGGTTTTTGAAGAATAGTAACCCGATTATAAATTAGAGAAATTGGTTGCAAATAAAAGTGTTTTGGTTCATTGTAGGCCTAACCTAAAATTATGTTCAGTTTTTGATCCATAACAGTTGTTTTATTTATAATAATATGTAACAACCAATGTTTAAATTGAATTATAATATAGTAGGCCTAAGCATGTTTTATTGATTTTTGTTTGTGTTTGCTTTTAATTTGTCAATCTAATCTAAAAAGCTATTGGTTTTGTAGAATAATAAACTGATTATAAATTTGCTTAAGTTGCTATGGTAATGAATGTAAACAAACATGTGTTACTAAGCATTTTATAAGAACAGCTGTTTTTGAGCGCTATGGTCTTGAGTCCATACAAAAGAGGCTGTTTAGTTTTTTCCAAATTTGAAACTTTTTCGGGAAACTTTTCAAATTTTTCTTTATATAAAAACCTAGTTCGGACTATTACGAACATTTTAAAACAAAAAATTGCCAAATTGGTCCAGCAGTTCTCAATTGATGCGATTTCAAAGAAACTGCAATTCATTTTTATTATATAGACTAATGATTTTGAGTGAGGTATTAGTGTATGCACTCTACATAGAATTCTAAGAATAAGGGATAATGTAAGGGGGGGGGGGGGGTAGTAAGGGATAATTATTATAATAAAAAAATAATAATATTATAATAACGTATTATATTATTAGCTGACAGGACAATGTTCGCTATTGCAATAATATGGTTACCTTCAGCAAATGTTCAATCTTAAAGTATTTTAGCTGATTCTGCGTGTGGTTTTTTTACCGCTTGCCTATGTGCTTTTACGCGATTTGTATTAGAAAAACGCTTTAGTTTTTTCCCCTTGTTTTTTTGTATTTGCTCTGGATGCGACCGAACTGCATCAAATGATGATGTACAATTTTCTGATAGGGTTGAAAGTTGAGAAATTTGGAGACGCCATCTCGTAATTTATTCAAAGAATTTCCATTTACGAATATAAAACAAGTAGATTTTATTAACGGTAACTTTTAAATCTACTTTTAAATGGCTCTTTATGAAAACTAACTGCAGAAATATGATGTAGAATAAGTCACTCTCGCGGGAACCAGATGTGAGTAACATCCACTATCTAGTTAATTCCTGTAAATATCACTACTGTATATACTTTGGACCCTTCTCGTACAAGTACAATATTGTTAAATAAACTAAGTTAACCTTTGCACCCGTGATACACACGACATTTTCAGTACATCTACATTTTAAATTAGCGTTTTAGTTTTAAAAATATCTGTTTTACAGATGTTAGTCCCACAACAATAAAAATTTCAAAACATAGACTACATCAGCTGTTTAGGCTACTTTGCACACAGTGCGCAAATTAAACAGCTGACGTGCGAAAAGTAGGCCTATTTTTTTACTTTACAGCACGCCAGCTGTTTAGGCCGTGAGGTATAATTATATTACTTGAAGCTGAAATCGTGTAGTTTAGTTTGCGCACTGCTGCGATAGTGCGAAAACGCACTTAAACAGCTGTAGGGAAAAAATATTAGCAAACAATCGAAAATCTACGAAAAAGCCGAGCGTATTATAATTCAAACATCTGTTGTTACATATTACACATAAAACATCTGTTTTGGATCAAAAGCTCAACACAATATTAGGTTACACCCATACTGAACCTGCACAAATTTCTTGAAAACATTTGCATTCATTATCACAACCAACTACTTGGCAAATTTAGATCAGTTATTTTTTTTTACGACCAACAGCGTTTTTATTATTTTTTTTATTTTAGGATTGGATGTAAGACAAACAAGCAGGTATTTTATCTAGTTAGCGAATTTCCATAGAAAAAATGAGCTATGCATTGGCCCTTATGGTAACACCCAAGGTCGGGAGTAGCAAATGAGCACCGATCATGATCCCAGAACCAGTTTTGGGGTGTCATTAAAAATCATATAATCACTCTAGCGGGCACATTTTAAGTCCGATTTGGTCCAAATTTGGTGCACATGTTGGTTGTCTATGTCGCTCGGACGAGTTCGTTGGCCAACCGGAAGTTTTTGACAGGAAGTAACTATTCTTTCAGATTTTTCCTACGACAATAAATGTTTTTAGAGTTTTTCTACAAATATTAATGTAGGATGTTATTCTGCAAATTTTGTTTTTTTACGCGACCTTATAGCTCGCTTGGTTCCTCCAAAATCTATCAAAATGTGGTGAATTCTACCGTGGGGTTGGCGTGCGAAGCACGCAATCCATTGTGTATTGAAGATACTCCAAACATGCGGAATGGCGTGCAAAGCATTTTGCAGCTATTCAGCACCGTCGTGAATAGACTTATTTCCCAAATTGTTGGTTGAAACCGTAAAACATAGGCCTATAAACTTAATTTTGGAAATTTGCTCAACTCACGTCAGCGATTCAGCTGCGTGATCGAATTATTAATTAATTGATAAGCGTTTTAGGTTAGGTTTATATAGCTCTTTTATATAACAGAATCCTCCCATTCACACAAAAAACCTGGCTCTATTGAGTATGCGTCAGGATCTAGGGTACGGCACCCCCCTTCCCCTTACCCAACACTGACCAAAATGCCTTTGTCCTAATCAATCGTAATTTCAGTGAAAATATTGTAACAATTTCATAATCTGTTTTCATTTGCTTATCCATGGAGGTTGGTGAGCTAAGCGAGCAGGTGAACAACAGCCTTCTGCATATTGTACAAATATTATTTAAGTTTTATGCGCAACTTTTCTTATTTATGAAGTTTGAAAACTTCCTGCGACTGTAGACCGAGTCGAAAAATAATTTCATCCTGTAATAACATGGTAGTAAAGATTTAATTGTTTTAAAATTTACCGTTTTTGTAATTCAACGAAAGTAAAACTAGTTTGATTCAATTATTTCAAACAATATTTGTTATCATGTACAGCACCAATATTACGTAGTCAAAAAATAGAGTTTTTATTTGCTATCAACTAAATAAAACCCGTCAATATTTTGTGCCAAAATTGTTTTTACAAAAAATCAGCAACAGCTTTTAAAAAAATGTTGTATTTCTTACGAGTATTCCTGTTTAACTTGATATTCTCTAGGGATGTATGAAAGCGTTATTATCTTCCGATATAATACATATCTTCTCTGGAGACCAAACCCCCTGTGAATACAGAAGGCCTGTAAGTATTTTCATCGTAATTTATGCTCGAATAATATGAACTTTCCTCTCAGTTGTACGAACAATCTCTCACGCAACGATCTGGTGTTGCTGCCAAGTAACCGTTACTCACATTAAAGTCACAAAGGTTATCAAGGTGTACACAAATATTTGTGAAAATAACTATTTCACTTTACAGACAACTTACAGAAAATATACAACATTAATTTTGTTAACTATCGGTTGAACGAACTTTACAACAAAGTAGTGCGACTGAGGGGATCAGATTACACTACACGCAGTCCGTTTATTGTCAGCAGATGACTTGAATGCTTGCGAGGGGGCAGTGGGGTGCGGGAAAGAGTTCTCCCACCACAGCACTAACTAGTGGTAGGGGCTGCCGTCACTATGACAACCACGCTACTATTGGCGAGGCTTGGGGACAAGGCTGCTCTAGCCAATAGCGGTCGCATTCCATCGCAAGCATTCAAGTCATCTGCTGAGAGTAGTACAATATCGATGACCGGCCGGCATATACATTTGACTCTTGTGTACCGACGTCAATTTCGGTTTGCGTGCATTAATTAAAGTGCAAACGATTCGTGGTATCATAACATGTTTATGTGTTTTTGTGTGTTAATGTTTTTTAATCTAATTTATTGTATCATTTATCTTTTAACTATTTAACTAAGTTTAATGTGCCAATAAGAAGGCGGCGCCTTAGCAGGCTGAACAACTTTGTTTGAATATTGATCTGATGATGACGGCATAACTGTTGAAACCGGTAATCCATCTGGAAACCAATTTGGATTGAATGATAAAGTATATACAAGGCAATAAAATTATCCCACTAGATATTATTCACAGTATAAAATTCAGGAAGCTATGCATACATTATGTCTAAGTATTGTAATATATCATTTCTTTTCTAATTAACTTAACTTTAAAAGTGAAAGAAAACAATTTCATTTAGGAAGAACAAAAGAATTCAATGATTATTTATTACTATGTACCAATTCAATTTAATGAAAATACCCACGGCATAATAGCTCAATTTAACATGAAAAGTCTTATTGTCGGGGCTGGTATCCGTGGGCAACGATACGCAATCAAATATTAAAAAAAAAAGTTATGAAAATGTTCAGTTATAGTCTGGCAAGTTTTAGGTTAATGTAACGCTGAAATATTATTAGTAATATCTCATCGCACCTTAGATAATCTTCAACAACTTCGTGAGATTTTTTTTCTTCTATCGAGGTTTTCTCCTTACAGGTTAATCAAGATTTTCTATTTCGGTTGGGTCCCTTTTAGTCTGTAACATTAACGATCTGGCTTCTCTCCGCAAAATTTTTTTACCCTTCCTTTTTTTTACCTTCAGTTTTTCAGCTTTGTTGCGGGTCTTGCCATATTTCAATTTGTCAGCTGTTACGTACGTAGGCTATTTGGAGCCGGTCCTTAGTTAGTATAACATGTATTTCTTTATTTCTATCAAAAGTTTTTTTAAAGTATTTATATTTATTATTTTCAGGAGTATGTAGTCATTATAGAAATAGCGTTAATTAATCGTTTTACGCCCGTTTACAAAAGTTATTAGTGATTGTTTCTTGTTTCATAACGATTCTAAAGAGCTGATGCATTCCCATATGCTGGTAGCTCGTTAATGATCCACGAGAGCGCTCTGCATTCATCTACTTCAGCCTTTATCTGTATCAACTGTTCCCGCTTGACTCGCTCGTTAATTTAAATGTACTTATTCATGCGTTTATTGACCTAAATATATCTGTCTTTTTTTTTTAATTATTAATATTTGTTTTAAATTAGGTGTTAGATTTTTATAATTCTTTACAAGTTATTCCGAAGCGAATATAGACGGACTATTACAGTATATTGCTTTGTATTAATACTACATACACACACCCTCCCCAGCACACACAAAGAGCCATGTTGTAACGTTTGAAGAGGTTATGTTATTCGAATAACTGAGATGGAATAAATGTAGCGGAAAATTGATTTTACATTCCATTTAACTGAGACTGCAGAAGCTAATTTACAAATTGATCAAATGATTAGTCATATAATTATATAATGAATATTGCTGTTAGTTACAGTTAAGTTATTTAATTTGAAATAAGAGAAATCTTGTTTTGTTAAAGTAGTTATTATTATTTTCTCTTTTTATTCCAGCTACCAATAAAACTAGAAGTATAGTATAAAAATTAATCGTCTGAACTAAGACTGGATACTGGCAGAAGAGCAAGAAGAATGGATGTCGGTTGGGTATCCACGTGTTAACTACCTCCGCCATACCAGAAGAAAACATACCCACAGGGTTTAGTTTTGCATTTGCTCTGCTTGGCTTTAAATAATTCCTACAAAATTTTGTTTTGCTCTTCTCTGACTGCGTTTACTTCTTAGATCATTCTTTCGTTTACACTTTTTTTTAAATATTTTTCATGAGCTGAATTTGCTGTTTCCTTGTAAACAAACAGTAATTATCTTCCACATTTCTCGAACTATGTTCATAAAATTCGTCCATATGAGATGTGCTACCTTCAGGGGTGCTCAACCCCCCTAGTTTAATGACTCAGCCCCACCCCACAATTTGTAATACCCCCCAAAAAAAGTAATTAAAATAAAAACAAAAATGACGTTGATACACGCTTTTATTACCTTAAAAATATAATAAAATAAAGCTAAAAGCACATGGGAGAAGTGTAAACTTATTAATCAGGGTTCATACAAGTTTTTCAATAAGAATTTCCAGGACATTTCCAGGACAAGACCTTGATTTTCCAGGACACTTAAACCACACAATTCTACGCTAAGTAGTATTTTTTTAGATACAGCTCTTGAACGAAAAATACATGTCATAAAAAGTAATGAGATTAAAATCAAACAATGTTTTGTTTTTTGTTTGTTTAATGTCCCCAACCAAAATAGGCCGGATGAGAACAAAACCATTTAAAAAAAAAAAATAGTAAATAACACTGATTTTGGAACTTAAGAAAATTATTTTACAGAATTATCAAGGACTGATGTTACTGATGAACTGTAATTTATATTTTAAATAATTGCATAATTGAAATACGTGAAGTGAGAGTTAACTAAAGATATATGAAATTGAGTCATTGAAACATTGTTTCCTGGATGGGGTTTGGCCAATTGTATAAATATATTTTGATTGAAAACAATTTACATTATTGAATTACTAAACAAAAGAGAAAATTTGTGTAATCTTTAGGTTGTCAACTAACATGTTGAGATAACCTAAACATTACAAAATAGACACCATCACAACAACAGAATCTAATTAAGTTAATTTGTCCAAAATTTTCTCAACTGTTGATTGTTTCTTTTATAGAAAAACTTGAAAAATTTGTAATATTTTGAAAAACCAGCTTCTTTGATTCTTCATTCTATTGTACGCCCAATCATCTTCCCATATATGTTTAAAATTTAACGGTAAGACTTTTTCCATTGGTGGAGAAAGTCAAACTATTAAATTTCAAAATTACTATTGTATGAATTTTCAACAACCTACATTCTCTCATCTTAAATTGTTATTAGGTTTGAACGGTCAAAACTAGTTACATGTACACATGGTATACATACTCAGATCAGTAGGCCTAAATAAAATATAGAAATGAAATCAGTATTTTGGAATAGAGGGCAAAATTCCAGGACATAAACCTAATTTTAAAGGACATCACAGAAAATTAAAGGACAATTCCAGGTTTTCCAGGTTCTCCAGGACAACAGATGAAATTCCAGGTTTTCCAGGACGCGTATGAACCCTGTTAATGAACACAACTTACAAAATGAGGAAGCACAATATTTATTTTTTAACACAACTTACGAAATGAGGAAGCACAATGTCCATTTCAGAGTTATTACTAATTAAACTAAACACAAACGGAAAAATTGAAACCACTTTTATTTTGGTAATAAAATTAGAAAAATTACATTTATAAAGTTAAACGTATTAAGTAAATTTAATGATATACAACATCTCATAGCTATTCACAATCAAATCATTCAGGTTTAGGTAATATAATTTTTTTTTACATTTTTAAATGACCGCCGCTACTTGAAGCGTGACCGGCGTTACACTTGTTGGTACCGTTAAAACTTTGAGCTGGAATGCTATGGAAATGAAAGTAAAGATAAGAAAAACTATTCTCAAATTATATTCAAAGAAAATTAATTTACAGCAAAGTCCTTTGAAACCACATGAATACAGCTTTTGCAATCGTGATCGCCGTTGCTTTGGATGTGACCGCCGCTACTCTGAGCGTGACCGCCATTTCAATTGTTGCAACCGTGAAAACGTTGTAGCTAGAATGCTTTGGAAATGAAAGCAAAGATAAGAAATGTTCTCAAGTACACAATTACTTTTTTTTTTAGCTTTATAGTTTGTAGAAAGTTAGTGTAATTCATTTTTAATTGTATAGTGACAGCTATCTCATTTAAATTTCTATTATTGTAGTGACAATATTCTCGAAACAATCCTGGTACTACAAATATGTGTAAATTGTGAAATTTTATTGAAATTTGTTGCGTAGTTTTTGAACATATACACTAAGTAAGTGTATGGATTATTATTTAATTTTAAGAGTAGTTATTAAATTTCTTCCCTTTGACTTAAGTAATCAAATTGCAAATTGTTTTTTTATCACTTAAAAATAATATTACATCATTTTAGATGTATACCTTGTAGGAAGTTATTTTAATTTATATTCATTGTATATTGGTAGCAACCTCTTAGACCGTAGTAATTGTAACGTTTAAACATTCCTGGCAATGATATGGATAAACTGTGAAAAATGTTTAGTGAAATCGGACGAATAGTTTTTGAGTCTACAGAGGATAAATACAAAAAGCAACATTATTTTTTATATAGAGAGATTTAATTATTTTACATATGAAGCAAATTCTACCATAACAGCTCTTTAAAGCAATTAATAGAGGTAATTTCATACACCTGAGTGCAGCGCTAACATGTGTTCAATTTGTAATTATATTCCCTCGGCCTTCATTCTGTGGACAAAATGGACCAACTGTCCAGCTCTCTGGCTTGTATAACATGTGTAGATTAATACAATTATTTACTGAATTCGATATCTTTTCTCATACTTCAAGTACAGCTGAAATTACATCTAAGTTACCTTTTCTCTAAAGCCAAATGAAATTGGACATTGTTAAAGTATATTGTAGGCGCATTTAAACTTGTGTAAAAGAATTTTAAATGCATAGTCTCGCTAAGTTTAAATTGACACCTGTATGCCCAATTATTTACAAAATACTACTAAAGATATTGTTTTAAAATGATCGCAGTATATTTTCACACTTAATTACAAACCACTGTAGTAATTATAATTTTTTCTGTGTTCTGTATAGTTCTCTATATGTCTGAGACTATAATGCTTAGGAAGATGGAATTGAACTGCTCGACATTTATTAACTCAATCAACATTTATCTCGGAGTATGTCTTTTTTAAATTCATTGCAGTTAGTTGTAGGTAGGCCTATGTTAGTTTATAGTAGCTGTCATTTTATTTTTCATATTCCTTTTTTCCTCATTTTGATTAAAGTCTCCAAGCCAGACAAGGGAACTGTGTGTAGATACGCTAGTAACTTGGATGAAACTTATACAATTGGTTACCAGACAGGACGAACGTTTTCAACCACTGCACCACTCTATATGTTTAAATGGTATTTTAAACTAGTAGATGACATCTTCCAAAAAATCTCAAAAAATGAGACTATTTTTTTTTAATAAAAATAAACTGGAGACGTGCGAGGGTCAATTTCTCCGTACCAATGGCTCTGGCCCCGTCCCTTGCTCGCCTCGTTCACAATTGTATCGTGGTAGATCGGTGGGGGCATTGATGACCTAGATCTAAGTATTTGAAGTAGGCCCGGAGTTATTGCGTGAACAACAGGAATTTGTTTATAAACAATAAGAGCATCAACAGTGATTGTATTCTCAACTTACTGAACGACCCGGGAATAAATTACTCATTGATGGTGGGAACCGCTGACAAAGATGGGAACTCCCTCCACCGTTTGGACGGAACAATTACTTTTCGTCGGTTGACCACAAAAATGTCGTCCGCTTTGGTTTTCGTATAATGTACATCACTTACTCTAATTCAAGAAGTTTTTTTTCAAAAAATCAAGCCGTAATATTTTTTAAAGTAAATAAAGTGTAATTAGTTGTGCAAGATTTCCGAGATTCTCTTGTTCATAAATAATACAAAATGGAATTGATATTCCTAAATAAAACTATTTTAGCATGGGCGCCGCCAGAGAGGGGCCAGGAAGAATCGCTCGCACTGGGAAAAAGGAATAGTACCGTAATTAAAGGAACAAATCGAATAATCTTATATTTAATTCAAAGAACTCAGTTTTGAAAGATATCATCTTAGTAGTGCAATTAATATAAACACGGGTGCATACGTATTTCTTTCTTTCGAGAATTCCGGATCTTAGAATTGTAAAGTAGGGCATTAGTCTCGCTCTAGCGTTCATCGACTCAAAGTTTTTTTGTCTTCATTGCTGTACTAGACACCACTTATTCAACCACTTATTTTCAATTTGGTTAGTAATTTCTTAAAAAAAGATGACATTTGTAAGTTTGCATGAAATTTACAATCTGCCAACTCGACCTCAGCTCAAATCACATCTTATTTTTTCTTCGTTCTTGCGAAAAAAAGAGAGTTTTCTTCATCGTTAATAAATTATAGAAAAAATGAAAACCTTTTCGGGCTGGTTATCCCCATGGAAAACATTTACGAACTGCTCCGTAGAATGCAACCTACATATTTCACGAAGTACAAAATGTAAATTATATCAAGGGAAATGAAACGTTTTATACTGCGGCAGATCAAACTATTTATATTAGTTGTATGGAATGGAATGGAACTATGGAATGGTGTTAGGTTTTATGACAGAAAGAAGGAATTCATAAAAAAACAGAGTTTTTAGTCGTTCAACCATTCATCATGAATTTTGGTGAAACCATCGTACCAAGTAGTTGCGCAAGGGTATGACTTCTAGAGAAATCAGTGTGCGCATGAGTAAATTTATAAAGAAAACTCTTTGTGGTTAACTACTTTCACTAACTTTCCGGGTACACATACTTTCCTTCAGACCTTTTCACAATCAATGTATAACTTAAAGCTTGGTTACACAGTGCGAGCTAGCATCCAAGCTGCCCTAGTCAGTTACTGCGGTGCAGCTACTTGGACCTTAAATTTAAAATTAAGAGCATTTCCACTTGTGTATGTGTCGCCCTCATTGCTGACTTAAATTATCGGGGATCTTCATTATATAGTTCTTTAAATATTGCATGTGTTGCCCATTTCCTTTTGATCCAATTACCGACCCAAATAGTTTTTTTTTTTTTTACAGCATTTTCACCTTGAAGTATTCCATCGCAAAGTATTTTTGTAACCGCTTTTATTACCGTATGAACAGGCATTCATTTTGCGACAACATTGCACGAGACCGCTACTGAAATGATGCGAGCATACACGTGCAGTAGCTGTCTACTTTCACGCCAGCAGCTCGCACATGTGTGAACAGGCCAGGCGAGTCGAACTACTGTCATGCGAG
>JAGFPH010013884.1:9884-25198 GCA_018207615.1 Philaenus spumarius | reverse complement strand
GCATAATGGTTTAACCTTCTGCATAATGGTTTGACCATCTGCATAATGGTTTAACTTTCTGCATAATGAAGCCATTGTATTACTTCTACATTACTGCATAGTGCCAATGAGGTTTCAGTAGGAGTCCCAACAGCAAAGAATTATTATTTAATTATATTTATATAAATTTTAATTATATATATATATATATATATATTGCACAGTTTATTTAATAAGAACGACTTTGAGTAAAAACGAAAGGTCTGTTCGTAGAACTTTATTGTTAAAATTTGGTACTTAATATTATTAAAATACAATCTAAGACAAATAATTACTAATTTCCATTTGAAAAATATCGGAGTTAAATTTTTTGACGCAAATAATAAAACATTGACTCTTGCCATAATGTTTTATACTTTATGTCTAAATTTTAATACTGCATTTAATTAACAAAAAAACGGTCCGGCCACTGTATGGTGATGATTATTGTGTACAGTAGTAAGTAAGAGGTTTTTATAGAACTCATCAATCACTAATCAAAGTAAATTTATTGCCGTATTCATGATGATAAAAAATTAATTGAAAACACTTATATGATTTAATTATTTACTTTGCCTTCTCCAAAATTAACCGTTTTCCTTCATATTTGGTACCACAATAATCAGGCGATCAAAACACGGCGCAAGATATATTTTGTTTTAAGTTTTTCTTTCAATTAAAAAAGTGTGCTTAATGACACTGGAACAAGCAATGACTCACCGACAAAGGGCGACGACGAATGCCCATCCCTGATCTCACACAATAGACCCAAGGGTAAGGTCGACTGGTTCCGCCTCATTGCTGAGGTGGTATAGACTTTAGACTAGGCTACGGCCACGACCTGGTCGCTGCGACTAAGAAAAAAACTGGAAAGCATTGAATAGTAGAGGTGCGGGCCACGCTAGGCGACCAGCGACAGCAACTAGAACCCGTCCGGGAGCGTATTCTGATCGCGTCGACAAATACGCTTCCCTTGTTGTCTTATGGAACCGGCTACACTAGGCGACAGGTCGTGCACGTCGCTCCCCCGCCCTTCTCTGCTCCACCAGATTCATGTGCGCTCCAGTGTTTTCTGTAGTGCTGTAAGTAACTTGTTTCTCTTTTTGAAGTAACCATGCCCTTTGACACTGATATTTTTATTAATCAAATTATTTTACGTAAACATCTTTGGGATATAACTTTTAAAATTATCCTCATTTTCAGTCCTAGATCAAAGTTAAATTAATAAGAGAGTATTAATTTTGTAATAATTGTAATTGTTTATTTAAACAATAAAAAAGCGACAAATAAATAAATTCAAAGGTTGTTTAGTGAATTCTTGTAGCTCTTGCCTTTAATTTAAAATTTAGCTTGTTGTAGCTCAAAAATATTTACTGAAAATGCTGAAAAATTCAGCATTAAATTATTGTTCAGCGGTATTTATGTATATTTTTTTAATAACTATGTTTTTTTTTTAATTTGTATAGTATCATGCCTTAATGCTCGAGCAGTTTCAATAGTTTATCTCATTTTAAACATTAAAAATTCGAAGTTGTAAAATTGCTATTTTTTTTCATTTTTGCAGACCAATCCTTACTTTTACTTTCTCCACCCTATACGTAGTCTATGGAGAAAGTATTGTTTTCGTAAAAATTTTCGGATTTGAATTTTTAGTGGAATTATTTGTTTCGGTGCTCCCTGATCCCCAAAAAAATTTTAGTGGAATTACCTGTGTTGGTGCTCCCTGAACCCAAAAATATTTTTAGTGGAATTATTTCTTTTGGTGCTTCCTGAACCCAAAAAAGTGTTTTTTTGGTGATGTCTGTAAGGATGTGTACAGAGCTGGAGACCATACCAACGGTCCGATTTCGATGAAATTTGGTATGTAGGTGCAGTTGTGGAATATCTCAAGGCTTTTTTTTCATTTTTTCAAATTTTCTATTTTTAAGAGGTTTTACCCCCCAAAAGTGGCCAAAAAACGAGAAAAATCCAATATTCTCGAAAACGGCTCTAACGATTTTGATAAAAATTTGGCTTATTTGTAGCCCTTAATGTACCCATCATATGCAAAAAACCGCATCTTTCTAAAAATTCTTGTTTAGGTAATAATAATAATAATAATAATAATAATAATAACTTATTTTTGGGGGTTTTGGCCAAAAAGGGGGTTGTTTTTCAAAATGTTTCGAAACATTTTTTCGTGCATCTATACAGGCCTAATTGACATGTTTAGTGCAAATTTGTTCGAAATCGATCGAATAGTTTAAATAATAATAATAATATAATTTTACATGCATCTAATATTTTCCATGGTAACATTTTCCTACTTTTGCAATTCTAAATAACCACCTCCTATGCTACTCTTGGAAAGGTATAAAGTTTCAACTGGGAGAAAGTATGTGGCAGTTATCTGGTACAGTTTATTTTAGATTTGTTTTTCAAATTTACACAAAAAGTATAATTACGTTAACAACGAATGCACGACAGAAGTTTGTCAAACGATGCTTCGCTCGTTCGAAAATAATTTAAAAAAAAACTTTTCTCCATCTTCTCTAAGCGATGTCATTGTGGTGTGAAACTGACCTTGATTCAAAACGCACACTATTCAGCTATGGACTCCAAATCTACGCTTTTTCTTCTTTTATAAGTAAAATCGTACTGCAGTCTGTAGTGATAAACAAATAATAATAACAAGCTTTTATTGTATAACTCCTCACACAAAGAAGTCATCTTGACAACTGTGTACCGCGACTGTCACTTAGTGTGGCACTTACTCGCGACCAGGTCGCCTAGCGTGGCCAGGGCTATAGAATACAAAGAAAAGACCAGTCGGCCAAGGAAAGCGTTCCCGTTACTGCCACTGCGATGACATCACGGTGGTAACGCCTGCTCCATTCCCACCGCTTCTCATAAGTATTCTCTGCTACAATAATTTCAATTTACTAGCAAAGCTGTAACATTTTTATGGTGCGCTCTTCTTTAGTTTTAGTATTGACACTAGACAAAGCAATAAGTAGACTGTAAACAAAGATGTAAGAAGACAGGGTTACAATAAAACTAACTAAGTTGTGGCATTGAAGAAACAACACTATTTGTTTCTTCAATGGTTGTGGGTAATAAACCTTTGTAGTGTACTAATGTTAACATACTTTTAATTTGATTCTCCGAAACATTTCTGAAATACGAAATTGAACAAAATGTGCCACATTATTGAAAATAATTGTATTTATTACAATAAACCACTAAAACTTGAATGTCATACTGCAGTTTAATAAAACATGTGTAATACTTGCTTATATGCAGATATGCACATGACATAGTAATTACTTCTGACATAAAATATAAAATAAAACTGCTTTATAGAAATTTTCCTTCCCTAGGCCTTAGGGAATAGTTAATTAAATGTAGTTTAATTTAAACAATTAAACTATTTAAATTTAAATTGACACTGTGCAATTTAATTTAGTCTAGAAGTTTAACTTAAAATTATGTTTTATTTTTTATTTTTGTCATCAATTATTTTATTACTCTAGGTTTAAATTTGATTATAATTATTTGAATATTATATATTTATTTTTATCTAATTATTCTGACAATTTTAAGTGCATTTTGCTAGTAAAGATTTTTTTTGCATTTTAACTTAAAGCTGCAGATGAAATTACTTGAGGACCTTGGTAACATTTTAACATAAAGTAATATCGCTTGCAACTCTTACATTAAATAAATAACATTTTTAATGTTTATTTTAATTTGAATCTGAATACTTAAAATTTGTTGTTTTAAAATTTTGAGTTATCAATAATTACCGGTACTCTAAGTTTAAATCTTATTATTATTTATATAGTATACATTTATTTATTTATATTTCATTATTCTGAAAATGTTTGTTTTAATGTATTTTGTTAGTAAATGTGTTTCTTGGAATATTCAAGTAACGCTGCAAACAATATTACTTGATAATCTTGGTAACATTTCATAAAGTAATCTCGTCTGCAACATAACATTAAATAAATAAATACCTTGCTAAACATGTAATTTAGGTGATTGTGTGTATTGTATAATTTCTTAAAGAAATTCATGGAATGCCTCTTCGAGAAAATTAGCATTGAATATGCGCCAAAAGGCGAAAATTCGCGGAATTAAATACCTTCTTTAAAAACTTGAACTGAACATAATAATTACTCAATATTCACCAAACTTGGTAAACATATAATTTAGGTAATTGTGTGTATTGCATAATATTTTAAAGAATTATCGTCTGCAACGTTATATCAAATAATACGTGAGAGCTAAGGCGAACCGTGCTTACGCGGCGTGTCATGGTACCAGAGTGACATCACATAGGAGGGGGGCGAGAGGAAGGTTGGGACAGTCGGCGAGCGTCAACATCAAAGGAGTGGACCAACCCTTGTATTCTATAGCACTGTAGCGTGGCCGTAGCCTTATTTGTAGCAGTGCTAGGAATAAAATAAACACGCACTATTTCTAAAACACAGGCAGGGGAAAATATGAATCAACAATCAATTTAATATATATATTTATATGTTTTTTGTTTCTTGTTTAATTTTAGACATATGTTCGTTACAACAGATAACAAAATGCATGACTAGACCCACTCAGCTTGGCTCAGTTTAGAGAGCTTTCGAAAAGTTTTCAAATGAAGACAAAACCAACCAAAACATTTACATCCTAACATTTAATAACATTAAGGTTAACACTAACTATACATTATTTATTTTCGACTTTATTATTAACAACAGTCAATGTATTTTTAATACTGGTAAATCTATAATTTTATAAATTACTGTACATACGAAATACAAGAACTGCCAGCAAGCGTCCAACATTGTTGGTAGAAAAGTTTTACAGTAGGTAGTTCCGAATTAAGGATCAGGAATTAGAGAATTTACACAGTTTTTATTCATAAAAAATGGTGCAACTTCATTTTATTGGTAGACAACATTTGCTCGTTTGGTTTTTAAGTCAGAATTAATAAAACGAGATAATTTATCTTCTCCAATAAAATGAAAAAATGTTACAAGGTTCAAATTTCAAAAATATATTAATATTAAAAAAAACTAATATAATTCATCTATATTTATAAAAGCGAAATACCACTCACTCACTAACTCACTCACTGACTCATTCATCACGATTTCTCAAAAACTACAGAACGCATTGAAATGAAATTTGGTATGTAGCTTCCTCTATGGCCATAGGTGCTCACTAAGAAAGGGTTGGAAAAAATCGAAATTTTAGGGGGGTTTGGGGAGATCAAAGTTATTAAAAAACGATTTCTTCAAAATTACCGAACGGATTGAAATTAAATTTGGTATGTAGCTTCCTCTAGGGCCATTTAGGTGCTCGCTAAGAAATGATTTGAAAAAATTCGAAATTTTAGGTTGGGTTTGGGGGGATCAAAGTTATTAAATCACGATTTCTTCAAAACTACCGAACAGATTGGAATGAAATTTGGTATGTAGCTTCCTCTAGGGCCTTAGGTGCTCACTAAGAAAAGATTTGAAAAAATTCGAAATTTTAGGGGGGTTTGGGGGATCAAATTTATTATAAAACGATTTCTCCAAAATTACCTAACAGATTGGAATGCAATTTGATATGTAACTTCCTCTAGGGCCATAAGTGTTCACTAAGAAAGGGTATGAAAAATTTCGAAATTTTAGGAGGGGTTTGGGGGAGTTAAAGTTACTAAAATCATAATTTCAGATCTTTTATTATTATGACAATAGTGCTTTTATTATTTAAGATCTATATATATAAAAGCCAATTAGCTGAACCAATTGACTGAACCCTTAAAAAGAATACAATTACGCTAAAAAGACTGAAAATACCAACCACCACGGGCAACGCCGTTCGGGTCAGCTAGTTAACTATAATCTTAAAAGATAATTTATACATTAATTTAAAATAAGCAATAATAAGTTCAATGTCATGTTTACAAGAATACAGTTTTGGTTTGCATAAAATCAAAGTTTATGTTTGGAAAAATATTTAAGACTATGGCCTCTGCCCCTGCTCGCATCGCTCACTAATTCCTGCGGCGAAGTACGCCGATGCCAATGCAAACCACAAAATCCCTTATTCTGTTCATAAGTTTTACATTTTTTAAATTTGTAATAAGAATTTTTACGGACACGATGATTTATTAAAGGAAAGAGGCACTTCTAAGATGGGTGGTGTTAGTAGGTGTGATCCGTGCATAAAGTAAGACACAGATCGAAATAGACACGCGATATCTGAAATATTTTCCCACAAATAAAAAGTAGCCTAAAATATTCTCTGAAACATTCTCTACAAGTTAATGGAAGTTTTGTCAAAATAGGTTCAGCCATTCCGGAGATTACCCCAGACAAACAAACAGACGGATAACAAATTTATAGATGTGTGTTTAGTTTTTGGTAATGTGTAAACCATATGAGCTAGGAAAAAAAACTTATATTTTGAAACCGCAGACAGACATTTCAACTGTATTTGTATGTATGGATTGATAATTTTTTTGTACTTAAATTAGTTTACAAATTAGATGCTTAGGACTTTTTACATTAAATCGGTCGACCTCTTTGGTGAACCTAAACATATATTTCCTAGAAACATAATACAAGACTTTAATAAATTTTAAAGACATTGTATTTTAAAAATATGATGTATGTCTAATAAATGATACTACTGATCTCCCAATATAAACAATTACGACCTTGAACTAGTCTGAACTCGCAAAACAAGCAGCAATACTCTTTGACTTTCAAAATTGATCGTGAATAGCCATTTAGTTAGGTTGTGTTTTCTGCAGTGTGCTGAAAATATAATGCTCTGAAGAAGAGAACGTGGTGTCTTACTGAAACAGCTGACCGAAATTTATGGTTTATTTGCCTTTGAGCACTGGAAAGTATGTGTGAGTGCAAATATGGGGTGTATGGAAAGAAACAACCATTCAAATTTGTAATACATTTACATAAATTGGTGTTAAGCATCTATCTGTGTAATAAAATAATGTATAGGGAGGTTATTGTACACATGAAACCGGTTTACATATTATTAGGGGGAGAGTAATCAAACTAATATAAATTTAGTTTTATTTTAACAAACTGACAGTTATAATATAAATCATCAAAATTGTATCACCAATACAAACTGTGTGAATTCTCCAATTCTTAAAGAAATAAAACCTTACATTATATTTCTAATTACATTAAATGGGTATACATTTCTCATTAGCCAATTACTGTAGTTTGTATATTCACAAATGAGTATTCTATGTGTACTAAGTTGTGACTTAATTATTGTAAACGTGTCTAATTATTTTTATTATTGTATTCTTAGGATATAGCTACACTTACATTTATAAAAAGAAAACCATGAGATGTGTAATTTAAAAACGATATTTTTAGGCCTAAAGATGATTGAATGTCCGTTTGCCATTTTACCAAAAATTTGTAATTTGTTCCCACTTTGTATTACAGCACTGACATTGTATTACAGCACTGTCTGTTGTATTACTGCAATGTATGTTGTATTACAGCACTGTATATTGTATTACAGCGCTGCCTGTATTACAGCAATGTATGTTGTATTACAGCACTGTCTCTTATATTACAACACTGTCTGTTGTATTAAAGAACTGTCTGTTGTATGCAGCGCTGCCTGTTGTATTACAGCACTGTATATTGTATTAGAGCACTGTTATTGTTACAGCACTGTATGTTGTATTACGGCACTGTCTGTTGTATTGCAGCACTGTCTGTTGTCAAAGCCGGAATTGATTTAACACTCCTCACTCTTAATTAAAAAGAAACAAGAGATCAAATCCAAGAGAGAAACTTAGACTCTCTGCCAGGTAGACTTCACCTCATAATTACCAAAAATTGTACCATTAATTTCAGTCGATCAAATCTGATAAAATGTTTATAGAGTGAACGAAATTACATCATAAAATGTGAATGAAACATATTTTATAGTACTTGTCTCTCGAAAAGAACCTGTTGGATATACTCATTGCGAAATAGAGATATGGAGTCGTCGATGTTTCTTTTGCCTGTGCATGAAGAGGATGTTTCTAGAACTATTAGGAAATTAAAAAACAAAAAGTCCACTGATATTGATGAAGTTTCTGTGTGGCTCATCAAACAGTGTTCTGAAGAACTTACCAAACCTCTTCAGGTTTTAATAAATTCTTCATTCTCTGAAGGTAAATTCCCAAGTAGATTAAAATCTGCTAAGGTCCTTCCTTTGTTTAAAAAGGGTGAAAGAAATGATATTAATAATTACAGACCCATTTCAATGCTCCCGGCATTTAGTAAAGTTTTTGAAAAACTGTTTCTAATGCAGCTTCTTAAATATTTAGATAAATTTAATATTCTTTGTTGTAGCCAATATGGCTTTCAAAAAGGAAAGTCCACAATCGATGCAGTAGTCAAGTTAATGGACTTCTTATTGGAAGGTCTTGATAAAAAAAGGGAAGTTATGAGCATTTTCCTGGACCTTTCTAAAGCTTTTGATTGTGTTGATTTTAATTTGTTACTTAAGAAATGCGAAAATATTGGTATTAGAGGGATTCCATTACTATGGATAAACTCATATCTTTCCAATAGAACACAGCGTGTCAATGTTGCAGGAAGGCTGTCTAAAGAGACTGAGCTGAGACAAGGAGTCCCGCAAGGATCTGTTCTCGGCCCAGTGTTATTTTTATTCTATATTAATGATTTGTCATCATCAGTAAATGCGGATAGGGTAATTCAATTTGCTGATGATACAACACTATGTTTTCAAGCAGATTCTGTTCAACAATTGGAGCAGAAGGCTTTCATACAAGTCAATGCCACTGGACAGTATTTTGCTGAAAACTATTTAACAATCAATCCATGTAAAACTAAGTACATAAACTTCAGTAGAAAGCATAGCTCAAATCTGACACCAAGTGTCATGCTAGGTGATAGTATACTTGAAGAAGTGCAATCAATAAAATTTTTTGTCTTCTAATTGATGACAAGTTGAACTGGAATGACCACATTAGCAATATCAGTGCAAAAATTAGCTCAGGTATATTTGTACTGAGAAGTTTGAAGCCATACTGTGGCAGATCGATACTTTTAACAGCCTATTATGGGCTAGTGTATCATTATTTGAACTATGGAGTTCTTCTTTGGGGAAACTCATCAGTTCAAAACATGAAAAGAGTGTTTGTCTTGCAAAAAAGAGCCATAAGGCTTATTGCAGGGCTACATAAAAAACAAAGTTGTAAAAACTATTTCAAGAATTATGGAGTACTTACACTTCCATGTATTTACATACTTGAAGTGTTGCTTTTTTTTAAATTTAAGTGTGATCATGTCCAAAATATGGATATACACAACTACAGCACCAGACAAGCTTGTGAGTATCGTGCCAAACAGCACAGGTTAAATTTATACAGTAAACTTCCCTCACAAGCTGGTGCAAAGTTCATGAATAAGCTTCCTAAAAGCATTCAAAATTCCCCAAACTATAGGATTTTTAAAAACAGTCTTAGACAATTTCTATTGTCTGGATCCTTTTACTCGGTGGAGGAGTTTCTGCATCATGATGATATTTTGTGATTGATGTGATCTCTTCTTTTTTTTTTTGTGCTTTGTGTTATTGTATTGTCTCATTTTAACTGTGTTGTGTGTTGATACTCTATTTCAATTTCTTTAAATTTAAGTAAGGATTTTGGAATAAAATAATATGTAGGCTACTTTTGTAATTCACTTGTAGGATATCCTTGTTGTTTTGTTTATTCTGTTTTTTTATATTCTCTATATTATATTATTTACTTAAAATTAATTGATACCTGACTTGTCCTATACAAAATGTAAAATTTGTCAAAAGGATAAATAAATTGAATTGAATTGAATTGAATCAGAAAAGACCCACACATTTGCAAATTTGGACTTCTAGAACATTACGGCAATATCAATTACAAAATTGGGTAATAAAAATAATAATCTTGAAAGTTGTTTGAATTTAATTCCTGTAGTTCAATATGTTGCTGATATGTGACAAATTCAGTCTGTTTATTCTAAGGTACCTTGTTCTAGGTTTCATATTACAGTAAATAATTTGTTTCTTAGTAAATATTTCAATAACTTAAATCTATTGATTATCATCCAACAGCATCTGGATACACAATTATTTTTTTAAATCCAACTGTTACCGGTAATAATAAAACATTAATTCAAAATTCAAAATTTAAATTACCACAAATCTCATGGTTTTCCTTATTTTTTAACTTTAAAATTCAAACACTAAACTCTTTCACCTAGAAACAAGATTTATAACAGAGTACGCGGGGACAAAAGCTTCAAAGTTTGGAAGCGAACTTTTAATTCACTAATTTTAAGTTTAAACTTTCAGGTAACTCTATCCCACGTGTTGTTACATAAAGAAACGAGTAAATACATATTTACTACAAACATACGGCGTAAATTTGGGTCCGACTATATATTTACAAACTCTGATACATTTTAAACTAACGTCGCTTCTAGAAAGTCAAACGTGCTTCGACTGAATTTATATTCAATCGAAACTTTGCCTTATAGAATCTAAGTAACGAAAAACTTTCATAATTACTTGTACCTATATCGATTATATATTTAATTAAGTTCTCAACTTCGCCATAATGCCTTTATAAAATCAACAAAATAAAGAACTATTGTTTTATTTTGTGAAACATAAAATTTAATTACTATCTGCATTTTACCAGAAATAAAACAAACTAGAAAAGTCCATTAATAAGAATAATGTATTATTCATACTTTAAATTTGTCTTACCGGTATACATTTTTAATTAGTTTTTGAATAGAAGTAATTTACATTTCTCATAGTTAAATTATTTCCTCCAAAGTCGCTAATTATTTACAATTTTTAATTGATAGATAACTGACTTCATAGTAAAGTGTTTGTAGATTTTACTTTTTCAGTTATAATATTCTAATTCTTTATACACACAACCAAACTCAGCATGATTTATGAAATGTATGTTAAAAAACGCAAATTATTTGCAAACACAAGCCGTGAAAATATAAACACATTGCTTTTCTTCGTCGTGACATTTTCTGCGCAATGTCGAATGTATGATTTTATTGTCTAGAAAGATTTTCGTAGCGTTCTACGACGCATAACTTTCATTAGGCCTGACAAAATTTACCTACATAATTAATTTTCAAACGTATTTATATATGCATACACTTATTGGTACATGTACAATAAGCTGGGTTTACAGTATTAAACTAAACACAATGATGCATAATTTGTGTAGCGATTTCATAGAATTATTATATTTAATGTAATACTAATATTATTCTAACATTATTGTGTTTAAAGTTATCTGAAAACCAACGTTATTAACAATAAAAATACTAAACAAATGTATAAAATATATCTGTTCAACAACACTTAAAACACTAAAACATTTTTACCTTTCTTGAAAACTGCTCTAGTTTTAGTATCTTTTTTCAATCAAGAGTCAAAAATCCAAGTCGATCTAATTAAGCAGTAAATATAAAAAAAAATGTAAGGTAAGTAAGGTTTAAATTTTATTTTGTATAACTCTTACCAAAATTTCTTTAAAAACATGTATTAGGTTATTGTGTTAAAGAAATTTTTATTTGTTTGTCCTTTTCCAAAAATACTTTTATATGTTTATAATTAAAAATCTAAATATTTATTTTTGAGTGCAAATGCAATCCATTACAGAAAATTATAATTACAATTTTCAACAGACATGAATGACAATTTTATATTTTCTGGAATCGGCATGAAGAGTGACAAAATATTTCCCCTGCGCTACATTTTACGCCAAATATCCAAAACTACACATTCTCTTTTCCTGAGTTTGTTCAATAAGCTTTCTATAGGAGTTATAATAATGTATCACTTTTAGCAGGATTGTAATTTCAGTGATTTTCAAATTCTACCAGTTTATAACGAATAGGAATTTAATATTTTAAAATTGTTGACCGTTTAAAAAAGGTTAACAAATTCCAAATAAATCCCTACTATCCTTCATGAATAAACTATACACTTGTACGGCAAACACAAATTAACTTTGAACACGATGAAACACAAAATATTTTTTTTTTAACACCACATTGTGTAACACCTATTTACAGGGCGCTGAAATGACACTTAAGCTATTGAAAAAGCAAAGTGTTTTAATTAAACTCGACATTTAAATTATGAAGAAGCTACAGTATATCCATTTCAAGTGCTAGTAGAAAACCTAGTGAGAGATTGGTTCATTTAATTTTAAAACATACTGTGTTCAAATGAAATTTGTTCGTCCATATAGTATTACCTCTTGAAACATTTAAAAAATGTAGTCAGAGTCTCGTTTGCAAAAAGCTAAGATCTCGACTTTGAATCAGTACTGTAATACCTTTTTTCAGAAGCAACACTTTTGGGCAGTAAGATAATTACTGGGCATACTATTACATCATTTTGGGTGCTGTGTACGTCAACCTAATAGTTATTGTAATGGACAAGAAAATCAAATCAATTGTTTAACATGGCCGCCACTGAATTTGTACACTGTTTTTAAAGAGAGTTAGGCTATGTGTGTTCAGAAAAAAGTAGACATTTTTTGAAATATGAATATAAATCGACTTTGTCAGGATATCAATGGAAGCGAATTAACACGTTCACTGCTACGCAAATTTCATATTTCGTACGCTAGGAGCTGACCTATGTTGATGGACATGTGCGTCCATATCACATTGGCTTAAAATTGGCGTGCGAATCACGCAATGCATTGTGTATTGAAAATACTCCCAATGTGCGGGTTGGCGTACGAAGCAGGAAATGCATTGTGTATTCAAAATATTCCCAATATGCGGGTTGGCGTACGAAGCAGGCAATGCATTGTTTATTGAAAATACTCCCAATATGCGAGTTGGCTTACGAAGCAGGCAATGCATTGTATATTGAAAATACTCCCAATACGGGGGTTGGCGAGCAACGCACTGTGTCGGCCGCTTCTCATAGTGTTCAACGTCAAACTCACACGTGCGTTCTTAGCAGTGAACGTGTTAACGTCGATATGATCTGAAACAAATTTCATCAAAATGGGTTCAGCCGATTTTTAAGAAACGTCCGTTTTTAACTGAGCATGTGCATTATTTTAGTAATTTAGTTTAATAATATATGTAATGTAAATAAACAAACATAATAAAAGTCGAACCAAGCATCTACGATTTACATATTCGTCTAGATGTATTCTATAAACTATATAAAATGCATTCGTAAATTAAGATGGCTTCATTTCTCTCCAACTTATTTTGTTTTCTGAGTCAAACTACGACATTCTTACTTGTACATCTGGATTCCACTACACCCACCTAGGTTCTCTACTAGATAGTAGGTCTTACAGCTAACTTATTAAACCTACAAACTATATACATGATTTACTAAGAGGCATTGAGTCCATTGATGCAATGTCTTATCTCAGCAGTTAAGCTACCATATTATTTTGTACATGATCCCTTCTTTACATAATGTGGGACGAATTTAACATTAAGTACTTCTCGGCCAACAGGACAAAACGTTCGAACATCATTGTGTCGAGTCGTTGAAATTTAAAATATGATGCTCTCGCACGCATTTAAATCAGAAATTAAAAACAATTTACAAACTTTTAAAGTTTTGGCAGATGTGAAGGAAGGTCATGCGGCACATACTCAAATAAACTAGAACGCAGTATCTTGCTCCGTTATTGTACAATCAAAACTATTGTTTTTTGTTTTTTTGTAGAGCAAAATATTATTCCTTGACAAAATCAATTATTTTAGCGTGTTTATTTCATAAAGGGTATTTTTGCGATTCCTGAAAGTTTACCCTTATTATCCCATGATGGTTTTCTAAAAGAACTGGTTGGATTTTTTCCAAAATCAAAATACTTATGGATAACACTTCACCTACATTCCACTTAAGTAGGTTCTACACGATGCTACGAACGCTCGCTCCAATGTTGGACCGAACGTTTGAGACAAGTAAGTTCGACAGATGGTACAGCGAATGTTCCTGCCACACGGTGAATCGAATGTTTAATCCAATACTTAAGAAAACAGTTTGGTACAAATGTTTGTCCAGTTGCAAAAATGGACAAGGATGGTAGTCTATGATAATATATCTTTTAATTGCACACATTTAACGAGTTAAAAATCAACACATCATATTTAGGTAGGCCTAAATAAAATTTGTTTTTAAATAGCAAATTTTTTAAATTATATTTTTAAAATGTATTTTCACGGGAACTAGTATGAAATATAAGTTGTAGCCTACTTAGGCTTCCTGTGAAAATGTAAATAAATAATATTTCTGATTAAAAACTCAAAGATAAACCTATCAAAACGGGTCTTTGGTGGGAATGGAGAGTAAATAGTGCTTCGTATGAACGAGTCGTGTAGCCGTTGAGTCGAACCAACGAACATTTTCCTTCAAACACGGAGGCATCCCTTTGACTCGGTGCAAGAATACCGACATCGGTCGGAACATGGTCAAATGCGAACGTTCGACGCTCGCCATTAGACGCTCATAGGTTTGAACAACGGCCACTCGATGTGGCAAACCATCAAATGTCCAACGTTGGAAGAAGTTCGTAGCATCGTGTAGAACCGTCTTTATACTTTGTCGAGGTATAGTCGAAGCTAAATATTGAAACAAAGAACATTTTAAAGAAATGGGAAAATATTACGCATAAAAACTTTCTTTCAAATTTGTTGAGTGGTTTTTGAGGGTGAACATTATAGAGATAAGACTTCCCACTTACCTTAGATTCTTTTTAAGATGAAACACAAAAAAAACAAAAAATTTTTGTAGAAGCAAACTTTGGATTTCCGAAATGCATGGTGAAGTACTGATTAGTTTTGCTAATTTAGAATATTCGGGTTCATTATATGTCTGCTGAATACGTCGTAAAAGAATGCAACTTATTAGCTTAGAACAGATTTAACGTAGCTCAAAATATAGCTGTACTCTTTATTTCTTCGATCTATGTTTCAATACAAACGTTTAAGTCTCATAACATTTAGGTATTGTGTAACAATTCAACTTATAATCTGCCTTATTACCCAGATTTGTTACTTCATTAGGCCAAACATTTTACCATACTGTACAAGTCAATCATTAATAAAACATTTTTTTCTAAGCCGAGAAGACTAGACAAAAAGTCTCGAAAAATATTTATAACTTTTATTGGTCCAACAAAAAAAACTACCAACAAACATAATTTCTTCCATTGTTGAAGAGTAACACACATTCTCTGGAATCGCTATTTGAGTTAAACTCTA
>JAGFPH010013882.1:0-15957 GCA_018207615.1 Philaenus spumarius | reverse complement strand
AGAGATTTTTTAATTTTCATACAGAAGAGAGGCAATTTTCAAGTTATAAAATATGACCAAAATGTAGTACGGTAAAGCAATATTTCAAACTGGTCAAGAAGGCGTAGTAAAGAATAAAGTTCGCATAATTTTCATAGTGATAGGTGTTTGAATTATGATATAGTATGCCTTTTCGTTGTTTGTGTGTGCTATTACCTAACATAAAAAAACTTTTGGTTGTGAAGAAAACCTGATTCTAAATTTGCCAATTTGTTTGCTGTGCTAATAAATCTAAATGCTTTCAAGAATTGTGTATTGGTTCAGAATAGGCCTAACCTAAGATTTGTTTAAGATTATGAACCAAATCAGCTGTTTTATTTGTAATATGTAACAACGGATGTTCTAATTGTAATACAGTGAGCTTTTTCCATTTTTTGTGTGTTGGTTTTTATTTTGTTAACCTAATCTAAAAAAAAATATGTGGTTGTGAAAAGTAACAGATTCTAAATTTGCTCCAAGTTGGTTGCTATGGTAATGAATGTAAATGTATTCAATAAACGTGTGTTGGTTCAGAATTAGGCCACACATAGCATTGTGTTGCTAAGCTTTAGAATCAGCTGTTTTATCAGTCATACTTGGAGTAAACACCCGTATTGTGACCATTTTCAATCTTAAAAATCAATATTTTGCAAAATCCTTTCTTAGTGCCCTGAAAATTTTAAGGCTCTAGCTATCATATTTTTGGCTGTATGTTGATTATGAATCAGTCAGTTAGTCAGCATTTCTCCTATTATATAATACAGTAGAACGTGGATAATTCAAACGTTTTTAATTCAAAATTACCGTTAACTCGAAGTTTTGGTTCGGTCACTTGAACTTTATATGATATCAATATAAAAAAATTATGGATAGTTCAAAGTCAAGTTCTTTAATTCAAAATTTTTTTATCAACACTAAAAATAAAATCTTGTGCTGTGAAAGAGATCGCTGAATAAATAGGTCACTGCCATGAAAATAGGGGGGAGGACATAGCCTAGCCGCTATTGTTTGTAGATGCATTGTAATTCTAGGCGGGGTAACGGCTTCCAAGAATTTTGCCTTCCGATATTGATGCTCTGCCTAATCTCTGTCTGTTGTTAAATCTCGATAAAACCTTTTGTAAACAGAACAGAACAATCATCTTGTTTGTACAGCCAATGGATCAGCGCACTATGTAAAGCATTTTTACCGGCGACTTATTGCACAAACACTCTTGACAGTGTCGTTGGAAAACAAAAATTTAAAGATCGATATCCTTCAAGCAGCAAGAATGTTGTCACAAGTTACTAAAACAACTATAGCAAATTTTGTGAAATAAAATTAAAATGTGCCAAATTGTCGGATTTAGAAGAAGTTGAAGCTCAAGTTTCCCCAATCCCTACAACGTCTGAGGCTCTTCAGCAATTGCGTGAATTTCGGCGGTACACTGAGTGACAAACCAGTGTAAGTGAAACTGTTTTTCATTCTCTTAACCCTACAACTGTCGTCCATGTTAATGTTTTGCAACGCCAAGTCATTTCGGTGCGTGTGCAAGCATATTTTCAAAAAATCGCCAAATATAGTAATTGCATACCAATCCAAAAGTGTTCTGTACCTTTTTTGTAGAGAAAGATTAAAAAAAATCCATATATGTAATTAAAAAATTTATTGATGTAAAATTGTAAAAGTTATTAGCTCAAAAAGCAAAAAATGTTCAGTAACGAAAGGAAAAAGTTCAACTTTAGGCCTACATAACAAGTCGTAAACATTTTTTGTAGTTTTTTCTTAAATGTAAAAAAGTTTTGTAATTTAGTTCTAAATAGAACTGTATAAAAATATTTATCAATTTCAAATTTCTTATTTTGAAAACACCAGTTTTTGTGTTCCAAATACACGATTGCTAACAAAACCGCCTAATTTGAAACGTAATTTACTAATATATGCTTTGCCCAAAAATGAAATATTATTAAAACAAAGTGTAGAGAATAAATCAAAGAATTGAACTGTATACTTGTATATTACCCCATCATAAAAGTGTTTTACTTAGAATCAATTGAATTACAAAAGTAAGATGAAACAAATGAAACCTCGTGCGGACAAAGGAAATTCAAAATTTGACCGTTGAAGACAATGGAAACAGCCTTGTTTTGCAAACTCAAGCGGTAGTATGAATTCTGTGCAAATATGAACTTTCAACTGCTGTTTGAATAACATCTAAAAAGTCAAATATAGTTAGCTTTACACCAAATGAAAGATTGAACTTTGGTCTATAAATAGATATCAAAAAGTCTATTGAAATAATTCGAATTATAAAAGATATCTCGAACGCAAAATGTGTTGTTTTATTGGTTGAAATCTGCTCAATTGCAAAGGTTTACAGACAATTCCATATCTTTGGAACTATTTGTCCGATTTTGGATTGGATGGCAGTTTCAGATAGGTAAAAGTGTGATGAATCCTTCAGTATACAGATATAACTCAGAAAAATACCGGGCGGGCTGTATTGAAAGACATAGAAACTGGAATTAAAGGTAGTTTTGGTGCATTAAAATTCGCGCTACATTGGCTTTTAGAAAACTAAAAAACTGCAACGATGATTAAGTATGTAAATATACGTTTTAGAAAAAACTTGTAAATACAAAAATTAAAGTATAGATCATTTCCTTTCCAACGGTTTTTTATTTATTGTGATTGGATAGTTTTTAGTGGGTTAAATATTCATTACAAGTAGAGTTGTCAAAATTGATCGTTTTCACGTGCCACGCCCCCACGACCACTCAAATTGAGTAGTCTGACAGTTGCAGGGTTAACCTACTTGAGGATTTTGCAAACTTGTTTTTTATGGTTTAACTTCCTGCTGTTTTGCACTTAAGGCTAATGAAGACGGGACCTAGAATTTTACGTGGAATCCGAACCACAGTCAATGATGTCTGTTAAGAAACCATTTAGAAAATTATTCGGGGTCAATGGGAATTGAACCCGGAACTTTTCCATTGATGGTTGCCAAGACGATTGATAAAGCCTTGACGTCCATCGTGGCTTTTTGCAAACGTAAAAACAATTAATTCTACAAGGCAATCGGACATTTCACAATATTTTTTATTATATTGTACATAATAAAAAATCATCATTTACTTTTGGTGAAAATAAACCGTATATTTTATTCCAATCATTTTGAGAGCCTAAAAATCAAAAAACAATTTTACTTTTATAATTCCAATTTTTACATTGGTTCCTTCAGCTTCAAATTACCCAAGTTCTACTGTATACAGATTTACTATCACACTTCCTTCTACGTTTCTGAAGCTGGACATTTTAATCAATCTGTTTTACTCTGTCAAAACTTTGTTATTTTTTATTCAATAACGATGTCAACATGCTCACGTTCAAAACTACAATAAAACATTGTCCGAGTAAAGCCAACGTTCAACATTAACAGTTCAGTTTAGTCTCAATAAATAGTTTTTCCCTTGAATCATAACAAGCAAATAAACCTTACTTCAAGTAATTTAACTATTTAAATACAATTTAAATAAACAAAATTAAGTAAGTGGAAACAGAAATAGAATGCATCAAATCATAATTTCAATCTCAAAGTAAATAAATTGAAAAGAATCTTTAAGCAAATAAATGAATTGTAAATTAAATTAATCTGTCACAAAGGTAGGCCTAAAGATTGTCTATAGAAGACTTCATAAACATAAAAGTGTTTTATATTAAGAGAAAAAGCAATATCATCTTCCGTCAAGTAATCCATGCGGAGGTATAATACTGAAATATTAGTTCTACACTACTGTAAGACGATTGCGCTTTAACTCTAAAACTAAATGACTTGAATTTAAATTACATTTCTGAGAAATATATTATTTCAGTTAATGGGAAGTTTGGGATGTCAAATAAAGATATCTAACCAATTTTAATGTGAGAAACCGCTAATCGCAATATCTTAAAGTATAATGCGTACAGATTTAAAAATTTGTTGATAGGGTATTTTTGAGTGGTATTATTTCACAAAGAACGGATTCTTTCTACGACGTCTAACCGCAAAAATAAAAAAAATATGAAAAGTTTAAAAACAATTTTCTCCCAAACCACAACCCTTACTTCAAATTTGTTATATTCACCTAGATTGTTTGGTACTGAAGTACGTGAAGGTTTTTAACAATAATATATAACTTCAAAAATGGTCGCAAAAATCGATCCTTCTGAGAAGCAACATACTAATATCAAGCAGTAACGGCTCACTTATATGCACTGTGGAAATGCGGCACCGCTATTTCCATTTAATATTATTAATAACATTTAACACAATGAGTTCTTTAAAAAAATTTTATACCGGTACAATACAATACCGGTGGCCCATTTAAAAAAGACAACCTGTATAATCCTCAGATTATGAAAAAGATACAAAAATGGAACAGCGCTCCATAGTTTCAGCGATGTGTTGTTTCTATGTTGTGCGCATGTGTACAGGGGAAGCTGCACGCAAGGCTATGAGGGAGAAAGAGCACTGTTGTTCCCACAGCGCCAACCCTGGCGTGCTGGTGGAAGGTAGTTTTTATTACTCCGAAAGTTAAAGCTTAAATCCATACTGTGTAGGCTGTTATGTAACAATATTGTACTTTAATACAAATTATTATGTAAATATTGTAGGCCTAACATTTGTTTAGCTTTTTTATAGGTAGTTTTAATACTAGTTCACTATTGACACAGTAGATTTTACATCAATGTTAAGGTTTTCCTCAGTATGTCAAGGAGAAAATTATTGCTATTTTGTGCAAATTAAAACAAGAAGAACGGATGCAATTTTTAAATGAATAAACTTGAACAGTAACGATTTAGGTTACAGTAAGTAAAACATGTTTTAGTTTGTTCTTTTAGGACTTTATAAAGTTCATGAATACATTTTCTTTTAATACATGTTTTTTTCCTTTCCACAATTTTAAAATAAAGGGTAAACATTTACTGCTGCAGGATAGCTAATAACAATTTTAGCTACGAGCTGCCACTGGTGATGGGTGGAGGGAAGCGCCTCAATGAAGCTGTTCATATGAACATTTTGCTTAATTTTAGGTTGATATCATCTCCTGAAATTATGCTGGTTACTGGTGACTCACCCTATATATCTATTACAGATAACCTTTCCCTCTTGATGTAGCAACTAGATACAGTTGGAGATAATTACAATGTGTCTTATTGTAGAGTTAAGTCGAATGTTTTGGCGTTAAAACTACTAAATATAGCTGTGGGATCTCTGGTTACATAGACATAAACATTTTTCACTGCTTTTACTTTCTCACTATACTACAGTGAAGAGAAAGTATAGCGATCGCAAAAAAAAAATCGATGTTGAGATTTTTGTGGAAATATCCGTTTTGGGACCCCTGGGTCCAAAAAAGTGGTTTTTAGAGAATGCCTGTCTGTATGTATACAAAGCTAGAACGAAAACTATTCGATAGATTTCGAACAAATTTACACCAAACATATCAATTAGGCCTGTATAGATGCACAAAAATCGTTTTGACAAATTTTGAAAAACAACCCCCTTTTTGATCAAAAAAACCCAAAAAAATCAGTCATTATTTTTTTATAAAAAAACGGCTCTAACAATTTTGATCCAAATTTGGCTCATTAGTAACCCTTAAAGTACGCTACCATATGCAAAAAACCATATCTTTCTAAAAACTCTTGTTAGCTAATAATAATAATAACTGATTTTTGGGGTTTTTTTGGCCAAAAAGGGTGGTTGTTTTTCAAAATTTTTCAAAACCTGTCACACTGTAAAAACAATATTTATCCGTTTCTTCAAATTCATAGAGGAATTGAAAAATATGTAACCAAGCTGACTAACCTGAAGCAAGTATTCTGAAAATTGTATCCTGTTCTTCTGAAGTAAACCCAAGCACTTGCATCGCTGACATGAGTGACTGGAAGTCTTCGCTTTCGTACTTGCCGTCGATTTCGCAGTTACCACCCTAAACAATGAACATATAGACTATGGTGTTTAAACACAACAACAAGTGATTTAGCTTAAACAGTTTAATAAAAGATAAAATAAAACCTGAATACAAAATCTCACAACAATTACGTTTACTAACTTCAAACGCGTTTTAACGACAATGTCGCCATCCTCATTGATGCACGGGCTACAGTAACCGTTAATGTAGCCTGTGCATCACTGAGCATGGCAACATTGTCGTTGAAACGCGTTTGAAGTTAGTAAATGTATTTTTTGTGATATTTTGTGTTCAGGTTTTATTTTATCTAATTACTTTCTCACAAGTCAAGCTCAATAGTTATTTATTAGTTTATTAAAACTAAAACCCATACAGAAACAATTGGTTCACTCCAAATTGTTCAACAATCCGGATTAATTTCCATTTAGTTAATATAACTTGGAATGGTTACGGATTTTTACTGGTTTTTTGGCTTATTGCTTTCAATGGCTGATCTCAATCAATAAGTAGTTTTTGATGTGAATCATAACGAGCAAACAAACCTTACTTCAAGTAATTCAACTATTTAAATACAGTTGGAATAAACAAACTAAAGTAAGCGGAAACAGAAATAGAATGCATAAAATCATAATTTCAATGTCAAAGTAAATAAATTGAAAAGAACCTGTACGCAAGTGAATGAGTGGTAAATTACATTCATCCGTCGCAAGGAGACAAATTGTTTATAGACGACTTCATATACATCAAAGTGTTTCGTATAAAGAGAAAAGCAATATCATCTTCCGTCAGTAATCCATGCGGAGGTATAATACTGCAATACTAGTTCTACAGTACTGTAGGATGATTGCGTTATAACTCTGGCCTTCAGGAAAACTAGATGACTTGAATTTAAATTACATTTCTGAGAAATGTTTAGTTCGGTTAATTGAAGTTTGAGTGTCAATGAAGGTATCTAATCTATATTTACATGAGAAACAATTCAAACTATAATGCGTACCGCTTTGAATTTTTTGGTTGATAGGTTCATTTTAGATGGAAGATTATCACTAAAAACGGATTCTTTCTATGTCTAAATGCAAAAGTTAAAACATTGTTTTTCCAAAACCAAAACACTTACGTCTAATTTATTAAATTCACCTCGGGTGTTGAGTGTTAGTAGGTGAAGGTTTTATTACAATAATATATATAACCTCAAAAATGAGGTTTAGTAGACCGGTTTGTTATTTTTTGTATTTATAGTTTTATAATTCATTGTTAAATAGGCTTTTATTGTTAATAATAGATACTTGAAGTAGATTTAATGGGGCTTTTCCCATTCCCCCACCAGGTCGGTCTTGGATTGAACGGCATGGGGAGGAGTGGGGGAGGGGCAGGTATATATAGCTCTGTAATATTGTCTGTATACTTTAGTAGTATTAAAACCCTCAGAGGATGATGACCATGTCACTGAAATGTACATAAAGGTAGTAAACATAACTTGCAATTTAGTTGTTTAGTTATTGTTTTTGTTCCTTGTTTTGTGGTTCGGGGTTTTATTCAATTCAGTGTGATTTTGTCGCCATAGTGCTCTTGTATTTGTTTAATTGGATCAGAATATGGTGTTTAGAATTGTAAAGTTTTGTTAGTCTTATAAGATCTCGTGTTACATACATGAGCCTCATTGTAAAAGTAGTATCAGATAACCAAAGAACCACCAGGGTATAAAATATAAAGATTGTAGAATAGATTAGTTTAGTTCCTGGCTTTATAATACCTGAACCTTAGAAGTCCGTTATTTTGAACCCTAACAAATGCTCATGTCCACCACTCAGGATCTTGTTTAAACAATTATACGTCGTCACTGTTAGTAACGTTCAACACTATACGTACAGTTTTACCTCAATAAATAGTTTTTGACTTCAATCATAACAAGCAAATAAACCTTACTTCAAGTAATTCAACTATTTAAATAAAGTTTTAATAAACAAACTTAAGTGGAAACAGAATGCATCAAATTATAATTTCAATGTCAACGTAAATAAATTGAAAAGAACCTGTAAGCAAATGAATGAGTTGTAAATTAAATCCATCCGTCGCCAGGAGGCAAATTGTTTAGAGACGACTTTATATAGCCTACATCGAAGTAATTTACATTAAGAGAAAAAGCAATATCATCTTCAGTCAGTAATCCAGAAGTATAATCCTGCAATATTAGTTATACAGTAAGATAAGATGTTTGCTTTGTAACTCTAGCCTTCAGGAAAACTAGATGACTTTAATTTAAATTAGATTTCTGAGAAATGTTTTGTTCAGTTTGAGCGTCAATGAAGATATCTAATCTATTTTTACACGAGAAACAACTAAAAATCTCAGTACTGGTTTGAAATTTGGTTGATAGGTTTATTTTAGATTGTACATTATGATTAAGAATAGATTCTTTCTACGATGTTTGACCGCAAACATTTAAAAAAAAAAACTTGAAAAGTTTAGAACATCGTTTCCTCCCAAACAAAACCACTTACTTCAAATTTATTACATTCACCTTAAGTGTTAGGATCTAGTAATGTGAAGGTTTTTAACAATCATATATAACCTCAAAAATGGTCGCAGAAAAGAATTCAGCCAGTCAGGACTTCTTCTTATATACAGGGTGAATCAGACCTTCGTTTTAACTTAAACCCCCTATTTAGACCCTAGAGAATTCAGTAAAAATGTTGTCATATCTCTCAAAAATGCCCCAAAAGTGCTTTTTTGGGAGTAATGTTTATTTTGGAAAATTTTCAAATGTAAAGGTAGGTAGAGTGATACCTTATTTTATAGGTCTCTGTTCACTGATCATTTTGGAAACAAAATTCTAAGTTATCTTACTTCGTATGTACAGGGTGTTCCAAAACGTCCAAAGAGTAGTGTTTTACAGTTAGTTTTATTGTTACCACTTAACATAGCCTACATACACCAAATTTTTATCCTAGATTCACGAGAAGATACCCTTTCCAAAACTGTGTTTAAGTTGCTCTTACTCAAAAACTTTCAAATTTTAAAAATAAAACACAATTTTGGAGAAAACAGATTCAAACTCAAAAACTCCAAATAGTAACGTTAGTCGTGAAGCACATCATTTAAAAAGGTCTTTTAAAAACCAACATCTTTTGTATTAAAGTTTGACTTTAGATCTAACCATTTCAAAATGGCCACTGGGAAACTTATTTTGCACACGGGTGGTCTGATTCACCCGTTACAGAGAGAGATTAATTTGCAGATTTCCTTGTTCGGTTCTTAAGTTAGACAATGTAATCAATCTCTTTTGACAAAACCTTTTTATTTAATAACAACCTGTTTTGTGTTAAAAATTTCCAATAGTGTAGTCACAACTCAGCCTCGTGTTCTAAACAATAACACGCTGTCCATGTAGAAGAAAATGTTAAACACTATACGTACAGTTTTACCTCAATAAATAGTTTTTGACTTGAATCATAACAAGCAAATAAACCTAACTTCAAGTATTTCAACTAATTAAATAAAGTTTGAATAAACAAACTTAATTAAGTGGAAACAGAAGGCATGAAATCATAATTTCAATGTCAAAGTAAATTAATAGAAAAGAATATTTAAGCAAATGTAAATTACATTCATCCGTCGCCAGGAGACAAATTGTATACATCAAAGTGTTTTATATTAAGAGAAAAAGCAATATCATCTTCCATCAGTAATCCAGAGGTATAATCCTGCAATATTAGTTCTACAGTAAGACAAGATGTTTGCTTTGTAACTCTATCCTTCAGGAAAACTAGAATACATTCTGAGAAATTAGTTCAGTTAAGGGTGTGCAATACCAGGACGAAGCAGTCCTCTTAAATATAATTTATCTTGCATTTAATTTTGAAGATGATCTTATGTAATTTGCAGGAATTCGTTCATGAACATCTAAATTAAAATTTGTAGATGACAAAAAATTGTAAATTATATATTTTTATTAATGATATATACTTATAAATAAGACCGGCATTAGTAAAATCAAAAGTGTATACAAATGATATTCTACTCGCACTCAAACGTTTTACTAGTGTCACATCAAGCCTTCTCAAGCTCACTGAATTATTGCACACCTTGGTTGAAAATTTTGTGCCAATAAAGATATTTGGTATATTATTAAGAAGTACCTGGGCGACCGAGCATTACTTGGTATTTTTGTTAATTGTGTTTTTGTTTATAGGAAAATGTATGTAAATACAAATCAGGTAAGTACTGTTTTGTAGGCCTACTCATAACTCGCGAAATATTAGCACGGGTCAGCTGATTTCAAGCTTAAAACAATTATAACCTTTAAGACAAAAAAAAAAAAAAAAAAAAAAAAAAAAAAAATTTATAGGAGACAGCTGATGGAAATATTATAGGAAACAGCTGATGTTTGTCATATGTATCCTATTGATTTTAAATTACATAACCCCAATGTTAAAAATTTTCAATTTTCAAATGAGTTTTTCAGAAAAATACGAGTTTTCCTGAGGTAGTGGTTTTCACCAATCGATTTTTTAGTCCCAAAAGCCTCTAATCCCAAAGTTTCAGCAAAATCCTTCCGCTGGATCTCGAGATTGCTCGTACAAACACACAAACAAACAAACAGACATTGCTCGTATTAGAGTATAGGATTAATTAAGATTGCAAAAAAATACGGTCAGATTTCTAAAATTACTTAACTTGAAAGAGCAGTATTTAGAAACGTGGAGAGTACAGATCATTAAGGGTCTGCTGTAATGGCGGCCATCTTGAATTTTTATCCCATAAGAGCGATGTTAAATTTCAAACCATTTATTTCGTTTATTTTTTTATCAAAAATTGTTTGCAAGGTCTCATTTTAAGCACAGTCACAATATGCATCCGTTTTGCGTTTCAAATTAAAATTTTTTTTTTTCATTTATCATGTAATTGACATTTTTGAAGTACCAAGTTTGAACTTTTTTCTTTGCACAATAAAAATGTACATTTAAAAGCGAAACGCAAGTCGGATCCACAATTTTATAAATAATATTCAGTTTTTTTTTCAGCACTCAATTACAAAAGATGGATTTATAAAATGGTTTGAAATGAGGCAATGCTTAACCGCTCGGCTGCAAGAAATTGCACTGTTTAGATACGGCTGTAGAGAGAAGCACTTGTGATTCCGGTTGCTTTCTTGTTTACTGGAGCAGACCCTTAAGCAAGTCTTGGGCAATATTAAGTGCTGTTAAAGATTGACTGTTGCTTGCTGAATGTTATAGGGGATATTCAGTAAAATGGACTTCAAAAATTCAGGGCAGGTGATAGGTGGGGAAATCATTAAATCCTCATTAAAGGCCCCTTCACTCCTTTCATGGATTTCATCGGATTTCAAATTCAGGAAAGGACATTGTTATCAACATTCCACAATTTATTCCTTCCATTCTCGTCATTAGTCAGTACAACTGGAACTCTTAAACTTTTGTATTTAACAACAGTTTATCTTGAATAGTCGTCAAAAGATTTGTACTACTAAAGGCAGTATGGGATGGTTTCTTTCTGTTACACACCCTTTACAAAGAATTCTGAACACCAAGGGACCACAGAGGTATTGGGAAATGTTTCAAAAGTACAAGTTTAACTGACTATAAAAACAAAAAGAATTTCTGCGGGAAATAAATACTATAGAAATTACGAGAAAACTAAAAAACGTACAGTTAAGTTCAGGCATTGTCGCTGTGTTTGTACTGAAGAAAAGACTAAACACTTTGCTAACAACAAAAAGGTAATTAATAAATATAGTAAAAAAAAATGAATGGAAAAAAAGTGTGACAAATTTGTATAAATCATACAAAACGAAGATTAGTAAAAAAAATCAACTCTATGAAGTATAAAACAAAATTACGAAAAAAGAAAACAAATCTTGACAACGATCTCAAATTGAACGTACACCCATACAAACACTATTGAACGTAGGTGGGGTAACATCCGCGAGAAAATACCAAAAAAAGGAAAAACGAACTACGTTTTGTCAGTCACCTGGCAGAATTTTATTTAAAGCGAAATGCCTGTCCTAAACAACACAATTAATAACGTCTGGATTGGATGCAGTGATACTTTACAAATAATGTAAATTTTTTACCAATTGCGTAGTTTTGTACCTAATTGTTACTTGAACTATTGCAATGAGTTAAATAAAATATATATACAGAGTGTCCCATAAGTAAAGTGCCAAACTTTAGGGAATGGTTCTATGGGTCAAAATAAGAAAAAAAAGTGCTTAAAAAAACACACCCAAAAACGCTTCGTTTTCTAGATATCCGCCATTTTGTTTTTTATACAAAATAATTCTTATCTAGAGAACGGTTTTACTGATTGAGTACAAACTTGGCAAGAAGCTGAACCTAACAATGATATATCTCAAGAAAAATAAGCGATTAAGTCCATTATAAGTTTCAAATTGGTGGAATTGCTCAAAAACCGTACATTTTAACTGTAAATGTTAAGACACATTTTTTGTAGCCCTTTTGATTCCCCATGGGATGGTGTAACTGTCAATATAATCGGATGAAGGATAATAGTTAAGTTATGTGTAATAATTGGTTTATTCAACCCGGCATCCTATACCAACACAGTAAACACAGCAATATTGTATGCACATTCGCTGTCATTAGCTTTAACTAAGCTATTATCATTCATCTGATTGTTTTGACAGTTATCACCATCCGAAAGGGAAACAAAAGGGGTACAAAAAAGGTGTCTTGTTAAAATGTACGGTTTTCGAGTAATTTAGGTTTGAAATTTTCAAACAGCCGCCATTTTGAATTATTTTGTACAAAAAAACAAAACGGCGGATATCTAGAAAACGAAGCTTTTTCGGGTCTATGTTTATATGAACTTTTTTCTTATTTTGACTCATAGAAACATTCCCCAAAGTTTGGCACTTCACTTATGGGACACCCTGTATATGTTTGTTTTTAGAAGCAATCAAAATATTGTTTTTATTATTGCTGCAGCTCTTAAGGTGTCTTAGTTACCAACAAAAAACAGGAAACATAAAAACACAGTCACCCATTTTGAAACGATATTTGTATTTTAGTGAACGAATTTGATCATTAAAATTTTGGTCGTGAACAACTACCAAGAAATTATATTGTTTGCTTATAATTCAATTAAATTGGCGCAAGAATTAAAACTGAAACGAGACACTCCTAGAGTGTTATTCTGTCACTGATGACTGGATACAATTTGGGACGTAAATCTCGAAAGATCCAAAGCCTGATAATTACATTAGACCTCCCCCCCCCCCCCCCCTTGAGTTTATTCTCAGTTTTAATTCATCAAAGGCGCTCAATGCCAAGGATTATATAAAGGCAGCGTTTGCTGAGGATCCCTCTAATTACCTCCTTCCAGTCTCGTCTCCAGTATACCTTCAGTCTGATTAATTGTATTTTTATTTACATTAAGGCAGGAAAGGATTATCTCAGGCTGATTACTTAGGTTAAGGTGCTTCCAAATTTTATGATTAAGTTAGGTAATGTCGCTTTGCCTTAATTGATTGAAATACAGAGTGATCAAAAAGTCTTGGTCTCAAGGTTTTTAAACGCAGAGAAACAGCTTGAATGTTCAGAGAAACAGGGGTTAGGTTCAAAATGTTAAAGTATGTCTTGTAATACAAAATTTTTTAAAAAAAGTCTTAAAATATACCATTTTAAAGTATGTCTTGTAATACACCATTCTAAAGTGTGTCTTATAGAACACCATTTTAAAGTGTGTCTTGTAATGCACCATTTTAAAGTATGCCTTGAAGTACTTCATTTTAAATTATATCTTGCAGTATACATCATTTTAAAATGTGCTTTGCAATTCCAAATTTTAATGTCTGCCTATTTACATAATTTTAAAGTATGTCTTGATATACATCATTGTTAAGGTAAATCTTGCAATACATCATTTTAACCCTTTGGCTCCCGATGTCCAATTTTTCATATGTTCCAAAAATCCCAACCATTAGCTGTTATGTATGTGCATAAAATCCCAGGCTCAATTTAGCGAATTTTCAGTATTTTGCAAAAAATAATATATATTAAATTTAATTACTGATCATTTTTGATGATTTTTTAAAATTTTGTTTGGAATGAAATGTTTTATAAGGTAGTACCTTTTAAAACTAAGTGTAAATTCATGTTAGATATGATTTTTTTTTTTTTTTATTCGGAAAAAAATTATTTTATATTTTGTTTACTTTAGTCTTGAAAATGACACACACAAAAAATATCTAGAACAATTTTGTCCACATAACATAATTTTACACTTAAAAATGAACAAAAACCTGAAATTTCATCAGATTATATTGAAAAACGACACAGTTATTAAGTTTTTTTTTGAAAATTAGGCTACTACATAACCAGTTCTGCAGGTTAGTTGCACGTATATAGTCATAAGAATATACACGTCACTAACAAGTGAATGTACTCGCTTCATAATAACAATTTTTCACAATAAAAATAACTAAAAATTCCAAAACAATCACATGCTACAACATAATATATGGGCCATAATCAAAGCCAACACACAAATCAAGTTATTTGCCATCTGACAGATGACAAAAGCACAGCCAACGTACATCACAATTATCTTCGTTGTAGTGAACATAGAGTTAATTTTTAGCTTAAGTAAAGCTCATAGAGGTAAATAGAACAGTTCTTTCTGATTCCATTGATATATAATCAACATAGATTCACTAATGATTTGTATATTATATGATTTTTTTCCTGAACGTCTGAAAATTCGGACGTCTGGATTCAACGCACATACACGCAACGTCTGAATTTTCGGACGTCAGGATTCAGCAACATACTAACAACTTCCGAAAAATCGGACGTCGGGAGCCAAAGGGTTAAAATGTGTCTTGCAATACACCATTTTAAAGTATGACTTGTATAAACTATTTTAAAGTATGAATTGCATGCATCACCTTAAAGTATTTCTTGTAATACATCATTTTAAAGTGTGCCTTGCATACACCATTTTAAAGTATGTCTTGTAATACATCATTAAAAGTACGTTTGTAATATACCATTTAAGTATGTCTTGTAATACACAATTTTAAAATGTGCCTTGCAATACACCATTTTAAAGTAGGTCTTGTAATATGTCATTAAAATTATGTTTGTAATATACCATTTAAAGTATGTCTTGTAATACACCATTTTAAAGCAAGTTTTGTTTTATAGCATTTTAAAGTATGTCTTTTAATACATCATTTTAAAGCAAGTTTTGTAATATACCATTTTAAAACAAATTTAGTAATATACCATTTAAAGTATGTCTTGTAACACACCATTTAAACCAAGTTTTGTAATACAGCATTTTAAAGTATGTCTTGTAATACAGCATTTTAAAACATATCTTGGATTCATAATTTTAAAGTATGTCTTGTAATGCATAAAAAACAAATTTAAAACTTATTAAAAGACAGATTGATTACTGCAAGTTTCAGTTCGATACAATCTATACAGACCAATCTGCTTGCATAATTAGTAGGCTACATTTTTAATTAGTAAACAAATGACATATCTTGTAACTTTTCTGACATTTGGTAATCCTACTAAATCAGTAATCTAGTAATCACCTTAGTCCCGACCGTGATGGATAAAAGAGCCAAGTACAGATTATGATTATTAAATAAAGCATAGTGAAACAAATCCAATGTCATCCGGGCAACAATGCTAGACTCATAAAAGTTTCAACAAAACCTGAAGAGTGGTTTTTGAATAAAATGGTCACAACTAAACGTAAATACGTTTTCTGTCTAATAGCTAAATTATTTTTACATAATTTTCTTAATAACCGTTCTAAAATTAGTGAAAATAAATTCAAACAAACAGCAATCATTATTTCCACTAAGTACCTTTGACGGAAAAACATTTTACGTAACGTCGTTACGCCGAGTGCAACAAAAGCTACGATTGATCGCAGCAACGTTTCCATTAATTCCTCGGATGGAATAATTACCACCCTTAGAGGCTGTGGGAGGAGGGTGCTA
>JAGFPH010013881.1:14843-25215 GCA_018207615.1 Philaenus spumarius | reverse complement strand
GAGTGAGTGAGTGAGTGAGTGAGTGAGTGGTATTTCGCTTATATATATACTAGCTGACCCGTACAGCGTTGACCGTGGTGGTTGGTATTTTCAGTCTTTTTAACGTAATTGTATTCTTTTTAAGTGTTCAGTCAATGAGTGGTATTTGGCTTTTATATATATAGATCTTAAATAATAAAACCACTATTGTCATAATAATAAAAGATCTGAAATTATGATTTTATTAACTTTGATCCCCCAAACCCCTTATAATATTTCGAAATTATTCATACCCTTTCTTAGTGAGCACCTATTGCCCTAGAGGAAGCTACATACCAAATTTCATTCCAATCTGTTCGGTAGTTTTGAAGAAATCGTGATTTAATAACTTTTATCCCCCCCAACCCCCCCCCTAAAATTTCGAATTTTTGAAAACCCTTTTTAGCGAGTGCCTATGGCCCTAGGGGAAGCTACATACCAAATTTCATTCCAATCTGTTCGGTAATTTTTGAGAAATCGTGATTTAGTAATTTTTACACCCAAAACCACCCTAAAATTTCCAATTTTGTAAAACCTTTTCTTAGTGAGCACCTATGGCCCTAGAGGAAGCTACATACCAAATTTCATTCCAATCCGTTCGGTAGTTTTAAAGAAATCGTGATTTAATAACTTTGATCCCCCCAAACCCCCTAAAATTTCGAATTTTTTCAAACCCTTTCTTAGTAAGCACCTATGGCCCTAGAGGAAGCTTTATACCAAATTCAATTTCAATCCGTTGGGTAGTTTTTGAGAAATCGTGATGAGTGAGTCAGTGGTATTTCGCTTTTATATATATAGAAGATAGATAATATATTAATATAATAATTACCTATAATATAGTAATATTGTTATATTATTATTATGTAATACTATTATAATTATAATAAGTATGCTAAAAATTGTGATCATTATAATGTAAGCAGTATTTATTTAGTGACTAATGATTTTGAGTGAGGTATTAGTGTATGCACTCTACATAGAATTCTAAGAATAATGCAATATGTAAGGGATAATTATTATAATAATAATTATAATATTATAATAACGTACTATAATATATTAGCTGTCTATTTATTCCTCTCTACGCGCTTATTTGTATATGTATACTATTAGCTGACAGGACAATGTTCGCTATTTCAATAATATGGTTACCTACAGCAAATGTTACATCTTAAAGTATTTTAGCTGATTCTGTGTGTATTTTGAGACGGTGGTTGTTTTACCGCTTGCCTATGTGCTTTTAAGCGATTTGTATTAGAAAAACGATTTCGTCTTTTTTCCTCGTTTTTCGGTATTTGTTCTGGATGCGACCGAACTTGTTCAGATGATGATGTAAACTGTTCTGATAGGGTTGGAAGTTGAGACATTTGGAGACCATCGACTGAAACCTGGGATTGGGAAGCTGGCTGTACTTCCTCCGCACTAATATCCATTGAGTTGTCAGGTAAATAAGGTGTGAGAGGAATGAGAACATCAAAGTGGCGACTCGTCAGTTCCCCAGTAAACCTTAGCCTCCCTACTCCCTCAATCGGTTCGCCAAAACTCTCCCACAACAAATAATCTTCTCTGTACACCTGAATTCATAAAAAATATTTCGGATGCTGTTTGAATTTCACAGGAGGTTCCAAAAGTTACCGGTTTGCTCATATCCGCGATATATTCTTTTTTTTGTTGAATAATTATCTCCTGTTACTTTTAAAGTATATGGTTTTAACCTGCGCCAATTGTTTGAAACATGACTAACAACTCTGGTCCTCACCTCAAACCCCAGTGAATCGTGGCATGTACAATTAAAGCCAAATAGTAGAATAAGCATTGGCCATCTGGCCTACAAGAAACTACTCCATTAACGTGTATGACCTCTATTGTTGTAATACTAAGCTAAATTGTATATTTAAGTAAGTAACAATAAGTTACAGTAAAATAAAGCAATGTAAATTATTACTTTGTCAAAATGTAAATTTTTTTCTAAACTTACTTCAGTTAGACAAAAATCAATCTTCTTAAAATGTACAATTATAATAATTATAATAATATTTATTATAATAATTATTATCCCTTACATATTGAATTATTCTTAGAATTCTATGTAGAGTGCATACACTAATACCTCACTCAAAATCATTAGTCAGTAAATAAATAATGCTTACATTATAATGGTCACTATTTTTGCATACTTATTATAATATAATATTATTACAATATATTAATATTATAATAACATTATAATATAATATTATTATAATATATTAATATTATAATAACTATAATAACGTATTATTATATACTATATATCGCCTATTCCCTCTTCACGCTCTGACTTGTGTCTACGCAAAAAGTTTTCGTGATGCGAGATTTCATAAACATAGTCAAACGAAAGTGCCCAATGGGCCAATAGAAGTTATCACTTTAAAAATATATTGTTATTCGGTTTATCGATGTTTTGCCCCACTCTGCAGGGTAAAGTCAACATTTGTTCGATCCCCCCAAGTTTAACTACAGTTGATATAATAGATAAAATCCGTGTGAAATAATGATGTATAATTCTGAATATTATATGTGTATACATATGAGCATTATCATATTTATATATTCTCTAACTTGACTGCAATATAGTTTAAAAAATCCTGTTTTATCTTTGGATATTGAGAAATACATTGACTAGTAATAATTTAATCTATTGTCTCAGTTGCAAAATAGAATAACAGAGGAAAGCAATTAAACTTGATTGGAATGATAATATTTTATAAAAATATAACCAAGCAAAGCACTTAACTAACTACATTTATAAAGCAGGTGATACGTTAATTCTAAAAGTGTTTTATTTTAATAAAGCTTCCCTTTTGTCACTCTTTAATAAAATCGATACAAAACGCAATTGCATTAAATGTATATTCATTACTAAGCGATTCAGATTGACTTCAAAATAAAAGATTGCATTTTCTAAAGATTGTTTGAAAAATATATATTAAAAATATTTGTAATTTTAGTGTAGTATTTTACAACTCAATGGATATCAGTTTGGAGGAAATACAGTCAGCTTTCCAATCCCAGGTTTCAGAGGATGGTCTCCAAATTTCTCAACTGAATTATTATAATAATTATCCCTTACATATTGAATTCTATGTAGAGTGCATACACTAATACCTCATTAAAAATCATTAGTCACTAAATAAATACTGTTTATATTATAATGATCACTATTTTTCGCATACTTATTATATATTATTACATAATACATACATGCATTACATTATGTAATACAGGCTATTTCAAAATATGATATAATATTTTTTGACAATATATTGACTTGTGTAATTTGTTGACCTTTATTCTCCTCTAATATTAATACTGATAAAAATATAAATTGGTCATAGAAGTTATCACTTCCAACGTGTGGTCTTAAGCACGCCCAATGTTTTTTTTTTAACTTTTTACTCTCACCAAACTAGGAGTTGGTGTGTACTAACAATGACTATATAAGTACTCATGCTTATATAGTTAATGGTACTAATCAACATTTTAGGTGAACGGAACCCAAGTTTCAAACGATGAGTACAAAAGTTACTGCTACAGTACCAGTATCTTTATTAAAATAAACGTCAGAAAATGTTGAAAGTGATAACCAAAACGATTTTACAAAACAAATGTGCTTGTTCTGTGCAGTTGATTTTTGGGATGTACAATTTATTTTTTGTGTTTAACATTAGTATTCAAATTTAGAAATTTTTTTCGAAGTAGGTGAAACCAGATTCCAATTTGTTCCGTGCCAAGAATGTTCTTTTCGGAAGAGTAAAATTACTACATGACTGCATCATCTTGAGTAAGGTTCACATCACTGCACCTTTTTTTTGCTTACTATTGACTCTTTGAAAAGGACGGTGAGTATTTAACAAGAGACTGTAGAGAGTGTTTTAGCTACGAATTCTGCGAACTTCGAACCAAGGACCAAATATATTGGATGAATATCAACGTGCTGTTCTCAAAATCAGTCGGAGTAGGGAAAAAGTCATGTGATTTCTCACTATAAAAGGGGCAATATTGTTTTTATCATGAAACCATTTGTCTGTATTTGTAACAAGACTAAGTTATATTTACTTTAGTGAAGCTTGTTCTGTTAATTTTATGGAAAATATAAAAAATAAAACACCATGACTTAGTTGATGAACTACTAAAATCAAAAGACCGTGTCGTTAATTCCCTTGTGGACAATATTTTCAAAAGAGTGTCGGTTAAATAGTGGATATTCGTATTTAATTAAAAACGAATTAAAAATGAAAATTCTCAATAAATTTAATAAACAAACGGTACCAGATAACTGCCACATACTTTCTTCCAGTTGAAACTTTATACCTTCCCACCTTTATAGGAGGTGGTTATTTAGAATTGCAAAAGTAGGACATACCATGGAAAATATTAGATACATGTAACACACATATTATATTATTATTATTAAAACTATTCGATCGATTTTGAACAAATTTGCACCAAACATGTCAATTAGGCCTATGCACGAAAAAAGGTTTTGAAAAACTACCCCCTTTTTGGCCAAAAACCCCAAAAATCAGTTATTATTACCTAACTGAGAATTTTTAGAAAGATTCGGTTTTTTGCATTTGGTAGGGGTACATTAAGTGCTACAAACAAGCAAAATTTTATCAAAATTGTTACAGCCGTATTTGAGAAATTTTGATTTTTCTCGTTTTTTGGTCATTTCGGGATTCAAAATCACTTAAAAATCAACAATTTGAAAAAATGAAAAAATCCCTGGAGATATTCCAGAACTACACCTGCATACCAAATTTCATCAAAATCGGACAGTTGGTATGGTCTCCAGCTCTGTACACATCTTAACAGACACACGGACAGACATCACAAAAACAAAAATCTTTTGGGTTCAGGGAGCACCAAAACAAATAATTCCACTAAAAATATGTTTGGGTTCAGGGAGCACCAACACGGATAATTCCACTAAAAATTTTTGGGATTCAGGAAGCACCAAAACAGATAATTCCAATAAAAATTCAAATTCAAAAATTTGGACGAAAACAATACTTTTACCATATACTACGTATAGGGGGGACAAAGTAAAAACAGGGCGAATTTACGATGAACAAAACTGTATTTTTGAAGAAATTGTTGACTAGACTTCTGATATTTAATCGCCTTCTACCTGAACGTGAAACATTATCTGATGTACCAGGTTCTAGTAGAGGCCACCCAAAACAAGTTTGATAGCCTCATCTAAAGCTCTGGCACATATGTGCTAGCATAAATGAGAAATATACGAAGGAGGAACTTGCATATGCGCTTTAGATCAATTTTAGAGCTTCAGAAAATAAACCATTCAAAAATTTGTTGGAAGATGCTTCCACAGAAGAAGACCGTGAACCATCAACTTTAACCAAGGCTCTCACACTCTATTTTGATGCAGGGCTAACCAGAAGTCAGTGAGAAAGGATTCGTTCGGTTCAAAATAAGAAATAATGTTATGTTACCCCCCCCCCCACCACCCCCAATCACACACTCTTGTTTACTTAGTCATAATAAAGAATATTTTTCATGGTCATTTTCTTGTAGGCAATTATCTGTATTATAAATTTGTATTTTATGGGTTTTCTAGGAGGAGTGCAGAACCCTATAATTGTGTTATTTTGTAGATCTAAAAAAAACGCAAGTAAAACTAAAATCTTCCTAGAGTGATATTGGTAAACCAATTACATTTATGAAGGGTGTGCTGGCCGGCTCGGCTGTCTCACCAATCAAACCCCTCTGGGAGGCAAGGAAGTATGCCAACTTTGAAGCCTCTATTTACAAATCTTAAAAAGTCATCGAATTTTTGGCGGGTTTGCCCCACTGTGCATTCGAGTGACCTAATATTTTCTCCCCCCTATACGTAGTATATGGAGAAAGTATTGTTATCGTATAAATTTTCGAATTTGAATTTTTAGTGAAATTATTTGTTTTGGTGCTCCCTGAACTCCAAAACATCGTTTAGTGGAATTATCTGTGTTGGTGCTACCTGAACCCTAAAATATTTTTAGTGGAATTATTTGTTTTGGTGTTTCCTGAACCCAAAAAAGTGTTTTTTTTACGATGTCTGTTAGGGTGTGTACAAAGCTGGAGATCATACCAAAGGTCCGATTTTGATGACATTTGGTATGTAGGTGTAGTTCTGTAATATCCCCGGGTTATTTTTTGAATTTTTTGATTTTTAGGGGTTTTACTCACCAAAAATGGAAAAAAACGAAAAAAATAAAAACTTCTCAAAAACGGCACTAACGATTTTGATAAAATTTGGCTTATTTGTAGAATTTACTCTATCATATGCAAAAAACAGCATCTTTCTAATAATTCTCGTTTAGGTAATAATAGTAACTGATTTTGGGGGTTTTTGTCCAAAAAGGGGGTTGTTTTCCAAAATTTTTCAAAACCTTTTTTCGTGCAGCAATACAGGCCTACTTAACGTGTTTGGTGCAAATTTGTTAGAAATCGATTGAATAGTTTTAATAAGTATATTAACTCACCGTCTGCAATATTCTTGTATTATCGTCGTTTAAACGACGGCCGTTTCGGCTATTCAGCCATTTTCAAGTAGGCAGTTCAGGTTTCCCTTCGTCATTCACAAACACTTAACACATAGTTACATATAAAAAACACAAAACATTTACACGCACTTAACATTAAACACACGAACTCGATATTCGACTGTCTCTCATGATGTCCCGGTACACATTGCCAAATGCGAATAGTTTTCTCTCTTGCTAATAATAATAATATTTATTAGTTAATCTCCTACTTTAATATCACCTCTCCTACACCTCATACAATTATGAAGTCACAGTGAATCTGTTTAATAATTTTAATACGTTTGTGAGAAAGTATGTGCCAGTTTCTGGTACCATTTATTTTTGTAAGAAAACCGTAGTTTTGTTAGTTTAAGAGAAAGAGCAATAAACCATACAGTACTCACATTATTCTCCTCGAATTGCTTTATTTACGTCATATGAGACGAACTTTCTCTTGAATAGACTTTTCTTCTCGTACTAAAACTTGCCATGATTATTGTAATAGTAAACAATCTAAAATACATAGCTATTAGAAATATTGTAAATTAGGCACTAGTCCCTACCAAATAAAATAATATTAAAAAAAAATAATAATAATAAATGGTACCAGGAACTGGCACATACTTTCTCACAAAAATATTTAAATTACCAAATAGATTTACTGAGACTTTATAATTGTAGGTGGGGTAGGAGAGGTGATATATTATTAAAGTAGGAGATTAACTAATACATATTATTATTATTAGCTAGAGATAAAACTATTCAATCGATTTCGAACAAATTTGCACCAAACACGTCAATTAGCCCTGTATAAATGTACGAAAACAGGTTTTAACAATTTTCAAAAACAACCGTTTTTTCGGCCAAAAAAAACCCAAAAATCGGTTATTATTATTATTATTTGCTAAACGAGAATTTTTAGAAATTTGCGGTTTTTTGCAAATGGTAGTGTACATTAAGGGCTACAGATAAGCAAAATTTTATCAAAATCGTTAGAGCTGTGTTTTTATTAAAAAAAAAAATAATAACTGGATTGTTTGGGGTTTTTTGGCAAAAAAGGGGGTAGTTTTTCAAAACTTTTAAAATCCTTTTTTGTGCATCTATACAATCCTAATTGACATGTTTGGTGCAAATTTGTTCGAAATCGATCGAATAGTTTCTCTCTTGCTTTGTATACATACAGACATTTTGTAAAAAACACTTTTTTGGACTCAGGGGGTCCCAAAACGGATATTTCCACAAAAATCTGAACATCGATTTTTTTTGCTATTACTATACTTTGTCTATACTATTGTATAGTGAGAAAGTAAATGTATGTTTAGTTTTTCCCGAATTTGAAAAATTGTCGTGAAACTTTTCGAATTTTTCTTTTCATAAAAACTTAATTCGGACTTATAACGAACATTAAAAAAAATATTTATAGATGCACGAAAAAATGTTATGAACATTTTAAAAAACCCACCCCTTTTCGGCCAAAAAATCGCAAAAATCAGTTATAATTATTATTATTAGCTAAACGAGAATTTTTAGAAAGATGCGGTTTCTTGCATATGTTAGGGTATACATTAAAGGCTACAAATAAGCCAAATTTTATCAAAATTGTTAAAGCCGTGTTTTTATAAAAAAATAATGACTGATTTTTCGGTGTTTTTTTTTGGCCAAAAATGGGCTTGTTTTTCAAAAATTTTCAAAACCTATTTTCGTGCATCCACACAGGCCTAATTGACATGTCTGGTGCAAATTTGTTTGAAATCGATCGGATAGTTTTGTCTCTAGCTTTGTATACATACAGACAGATATTTCGTACAAACCACTCTTTTGGACTCAGGGGGTCCCAACATCGATTGTTTTTGCGATCACTATAGTATAGCGGGAAAGTAAAATCACAATATCTACCTGGGGGCTGTATTTAAACAGACTTAGTTCCACTTAATGCAAACATGTACATCTATGCGATGTAAACATCAGGACAAAGATAACTAAGTTTACGACAAGCTCTTAAAGTCGACAGCAATTTCGGAGATTAACGTCCCACAAGTAAACTTTAGCTAAAACATCCCTTGTGAACTCTCTTCGCTACTACACCATACATCATTACTGGAGAAAGTTTCCCGGGAATTGTGTTGTGTGTAATACCAAGTTGTATTAACCTCATTCTACATAATAATTACTTGCTGTGTAATCGCTTATTGTTGATATGCATGCAAAGTTGTCTGCATTTACATCTATACTTACTTATAAAAGCCAAATACCATTGACTCATTGACTCATCACAGTTTCTTCAAAACCACGAGGCCTACAAACATGAAATTTGGCACTAATACTCTTTATAGGCTCTAGACGCGCACTAAGAAAGGATTTCCGAAAATTCTAAATTTTAGTTGGGTTTTGAGGGTCAAAGTTACTAAATCACGATTTATCAAAACCTACCGAACAGATTGGAATGAAATTTGGTATGTAGCTTCCTCTAGAGCCATAGATGCTCGCTAAGAAAGGGTTTCAAAAAATTTGAAATTTTAAAGGGGGTTGGGGGGGGGTCAAAGTTACTAAATCACGATTTCTCCAAAACTACCGAACGGATTGGAATTAAATTTAGTATGTAGCTTCCTCTAGGGCCATACGTGCTCAATAAGAAATAGTTTCAAAACATTAGAATTTTTAAGAGGGTTTGGGGTGGTCAAAATTACTAAATCACGATTTCTAAAAAACTACAGAACGGATGGGAATGAAATTTGGTATGTAGCTTCCTTTAGGGCCGAAGGTGCTCGCTAAGAAAGGTTTTCAAAAAATTCTAAATTTTTGGGGGGTTTGGAGGGTCAAAGTTACTAAATCACGATTTCTCAAAAACTGCAGAACGGATTGGAATGAAATTTGGTATGTAGCTTCCTCTAGGGCCGAAGGTGCTCGCTAAGAAAGGTTTTTAAAAAATTCGAAATTTTAGAGGGGTTTGGAGGGTCGAAGTTGCTAAATCACGATTTCTCAAAAACTACAAAGCGGATATGAATGAAATTTGGTATGTAGCTTCCTCTAGGGCCAAAGGTGCTCGCTAAGAAAGGTTTTAAAAAAAATCGAAATTGTAGGGGTTTTGGAGGGTCAAAGTTACTAAATCACGATTTCTCAAAAACTACAGAACGAATAGGAATGAAATTTGGTATGTAGCTCCCTATAGGGCCGAAGGTGCTCGCTAAGAAAGGTTTTCAAAAAATTCGAAATTTTAGAGGGGTTTGGAGGGTCAAAGTTGCTAAATCACGATTTCTCAAAAACTGCAGAACGGATTGGAATGAAATTCCGTATGTAGCTTCCTCTAGGGCCGAAGGTGGTCGCTAAGAAAGGTTTTAAAAAAATTCGAAATTGTAGGGGGGTTTGGAGGGTCAAAGTTACTAAATCACGATTTCTCAAAATCTGCAGAACGGATAGGAATGAAATTTGGTATGTAGCTTCCTCTAGGGCCGAAGGTGCTCGCTAAGAAAGGTTTTAAAAAAATTCGAAATTTTAGGGGGGTTTGGAGGGTCAAAGTTAATAAATCACGATTTCTCAAAATTTGCAAAACGGATAGGAATGAAATTTGGTATGTAGCTTCCTCTAGGGCCGAAGGTGCTCGCTAAGAAAGGTTTTTAAAAAAATTCGAAATTTTAGAGGGGTTTGGAAGGTCAAAGTTACTAAATCACGATTTCTCAAAAACTACAGAACGGATAGGAATGAAATTTGGTATGCAGCTTCCTCTAGGGCCGAAGATGCTCGCTAAGAAAGGTTTTAAGAAAATTCGAAATTTTAGAGGGGTTTGG
>JAGFPH010013881.1:0-12819 GCA_018207615.1 Philaenus spumarius | reverse complement strand
AAGACTTGAATGCATCGAAATTATTCAAAAATTCAGTGAAAATTGTCGGCATGTGGTTAGTTTAATGTGTGACAAAAATAAATGATTCATGTAAAATAAACAAACATGCTTTCCACTCTCAAAATCAATGTATTATATAGTTAATGTAAGAGTGGTTAGTCCATGCTTGTCGCTATAACTCTGCAAACAACTCCCGCAGCTCCATAGGGATTTTATGGTATGGTAGCCCTCCATAACCCATCCATGAAGATGGAATCGGTTTTCAAATGCAGGGTTTGTATTTGGAGGTATTGACGTCAAAAGAGCGAGTGGCACCAATGGTATTCTTACGGGAAGTCGGTGAAGAAGCTGGGAATTGAGTGTCGAAGTCACCGAGACTGCCGAGAATTTAGAAGCTTCCAGAATGTTTTATGAATGTTGTAGAATATTCCAGAATTTTGCAGATAGAATGTTCCAGAATATTCTTGGACGTTGTATAATGTTCTGCAATGTTATAGCCTTCCAGAAGGTTCGAGAATGTTATATAATGTTTCTGGACCATCGAAAGGACTTATTGTTCCAGAACGTTCTAGAAGGTACTAGAATGTTCATTGAATGTTGTAGAATATTCCAGACCGAATGTAATAGAATGTTCCGGAATATTTTAGAATTTTGTGGAATGTTCCAGAATGTTATAGTCTTCCAGAAGGTTCGAGAATGTTCTATAATGGTCCAGACGTTTAGTGTTTCGGAACGTAGGCTTACTAGAATCTATATATATATATATATACAATCCAAATACCACTGACTGACTCACTCATCGCGAAATCTCAAAAACCACCGAACGGATTGGAATGAAATTTGGTTTATAGCTTCCTTTAAGGCCGTTTATCTAGGGCCGTAGATGGTCGCTAAGAAAGGTTTTAAAAAAATCCGAAATTTTTGGATAGTTTAATTGGTCAAAGATTCTGAAAATCTCAATAATACATACGTAGTATAATATATTTATTGATATATTTTTTTGGTTAATGTACATTTAACTTTGATTTGTCTATCCGTGCAATGCCGGATCGGGCCAGCTGGTGTTATATAAACATAACGGTATATGAAGCCAGATACCTAATTTGGCACATTTTCCCCCTTAAGTCATAGCAGAAGAAAACGTTTGCATCATGTACGTAAGCCTAAATGGGAAACTACTATATGGACTTAATTGTTTGGGGGCCAGTGAACTCTCAATGCTTACTCGAAGCCACGGGTACCTCAACTACTGAATAATATAAATTACGATTAGAAATTATTCAGCTTGGAGTCAAAACGTGAATGCTACCTCTAATAAAGTCTAAGAATTGAATCTTCATTTCCGTTATTCAAACAGTTAAGAATTTTCCCTCTGAGGCATTTGTATATTTTCAAAGTTTTAAGGTCTTTTTTTGAGAGGTGGTGATAAAAAGATAATATATAGAGAAAATAAGAAAAACCTAAGACACTCCAATAGTTTTGAACAGCCGAGGCCGTACATGGAGGCATTTAAAAGATCTTTCGCCTACATGGCACCAAACTTTCGAATAATTTGCCGCCTGAAGTGATAAACTTAAATTCATCAAATAAATTCGTTAAAGCGATTTCAAAATGGATGGTTGCTCAGGAAAATGTTGAAAAACTACTATAGTGAAATCTAAAAAAAAAATGTCTAAATTGAACTTGGGTACAGAATTACAGAAAAACTCTTTTTTTCTGTTTCTATTTCAATTAATCTTTAGTATCAAGTACTTATTTTCTGCTTCTGTCACTGGTTCTTCATTTCTCGACGGTAACCCCAATTCAGGCTTTTCCTAAATGTTACCTAATTAATTCTGAAAATATAATTGATTATAGTTTGACAAACAATGTTTTTATGTTAAATCCTTTTGTCCTTTTTTCTTTTCTAAAGTTTTTGTTGCAATTTCTGTTATTGAGGCAGCATATTTGTTTATAGTTATTTATTGATTAAGATGTATGTATATTTTATCACTTTTTTAAATAGTATAGTTAGAAGTTAATTTTATGTTTGAATTTTATTGATCAATGGTAGATTATGTATTGTTTGTTGGGCTTATTTTTTGTCAAATGTAATTCAAAGCAGATTTAATAAATTTCATTAAAAAAAAATAAAGTACCTGGGTTCTTGCACGATACGTCGATGGTTTTTTGTAATCCCAGTCTACACGTTCTTACAGTTCTGTTCATTTCACTTTATCCGTTTAGCCGAGGAAAGAGCTTCTCAGCTCAGGACATGTACTCCTGGCTCCTTCCTCCAGGTGATGAGCGGAGATGGCTCGCTAGAGGTTAGGCATCACGTAAACTGTTACGTGTTTAAGGGGGGTGGGGAGGGGGGGTCCTGCCCTAAAAAAACTGATAGGTTAGCTTAAGTTTGACTATTGTAGCTCGTGCATCACTGAAGATGGCAACATTGTCGTTGAAAGGCGTTTGAGTTCTTGATGTGACATTTTGTGTTTAAGTTGTATTCTGACAAAAAATATACAGGATATTTTTGTTCTAAATATACGATTTGTAATAACTTTTCACGGAAAGCAGGCTGGTGGGTAGATAGTATTCGACACCGCTTAAAAAATGTCCAGTGAACATGTTTAACAAGAGTATGCAAGAGAGTAAATACTTGATGCATGAAGTACGATAGATCTTAAACGTAATGAAGTACGTGACGAAACTGCTAAAGCACGTGCTGGTAATAGCACGTAATCTGATCTACGCGTAGTAACGGTAGTATTCACTTAACTTAAGTTCAGTTAAACATGTGTGTTAATCAAAACGTAAAAAAAATAATTTTTCCTATATAATTATTTCAGTTATATTCATTGCTAAGTTTCGTTTATATTTACAATTTACAAACTGTTTAAAAATGAAAAATAATTTATTAGTTTAATTTTAATAAAGTTAATTATATGGCCATTAAATTCTTGTGTTTAAGAATTGTTAGGCTTATAATCGCCTAAAAAACAACGAAAAAAAAAACAGTCTAAAACATCATAATTTCTACCAAACATTGTATGTGCCCCTATGCAATATGAATGAGTTGCCCCTTTTTTTACATATCTATACTATTATATAAAAATCTAATGGTGTCTGTCTGTGTGTGTGTTACTCAATCACGTAAAAACTACTGGATGAATTTGAATGAAATTTTGCACACATACAGATCATGACCTAGAATGAAACATAGGCTATAATTCATTTTGATTTAAGGGTTGAAACAACCCATAAAACAATAAATTTTAATCACGTAAAAACTACTGGATGGAATTGAATGAAATTTGGCACACATATTGATCATAACCTGGAATGAGACATAGGCTAGAATTCATTTAGATTTAAGGGTTAAAACAACCGCTAAAATAATAAATTAATAAATATTAATCACGTAAAAACTACTGGATGGATTTGAATGAAATTTGGCACACATGTAGATCATGACCTGGAATGAACTATAGGCTAGAATTAATTTACATTTAAGGGTAGAAACAACCCCTAAAACAATAAATAGTAATAACGTAAAAACTACAGGATGGATTTCAATTAAATTTGGCACACGTGTAGATCCAGACTTGGAATGAGACATAGGCTACAATTCATTTAGGTTTAAGGGTTGAAACAACCGCTAAAACAATAAATATTTATTATTATACTTCCATTAAGACTAGAGAGCTGGAAATTTGTACATTTATTTCTTACAAGGTATATATAAAAAGTAAGCCACATTTGTATTTTTAGTGTAGGCCTACTACTAAGGGGTGAAAATGTAACAACCTCTAAAACAATACAAATTAATTATTATACTTCCCATAAAGCTAGAGAGCTGGAAATTGGTACATTTATTTCTTTCAATACATATAGGCCTATACTACTAGCAGGTACCCGTGGCTTCGCACACGGTACAAAGATTCGCCGTATAGTAATAAATGTTTATTGTTTTAGGGGTTGTTATTACATTTTCACCCCTTAGCAGTACGCTATAAATGAAACTATGATTTAAATATATACTATTATATAAAAATCTAATGGTGTCTGTCTGTGTGTGGGTTACTCAATCACGTAATAACTGCTGGATGGATTTGAATGAAATTTTGCACACATATAGATCATGAACGGGAATGAGACATAGGCTAGAATTCTTTTAGATTTAAGGGTTGAAATTACCAATAAACTAGTCTAAAACAGCATAATTTCTGTGAAACATTGTATGTGCCAATATGCAATATGAATGCCTTGCCAATTTTTTTACATATTTACATATACAGTATATATTGACTGTGTTTTGCCAAAAGCTCAAATAGGACTTTTTTCAGTATAAACAAACATAATATTACTTTACTATTTCAATACTTACATACAAGTGGTTTACATTGTTCACTTCTATAATTTATTCTTTTAATTGTAACTACATTATTGTAAAATTAAAATTAAAATTTTTTTTTAGTTAAAGGTAACCCTGATGTTTGTCCAATTCGCATTTTATGCGTTACTGTACCTAGGAATGTTGCCTTCATTTACCTTTATGGCAACTACAAAACTAAACGACCTAATTATTCATCCTTCCATTTTGGATGATAAAGTAATAATTACAATACTCTTTCAAACATAAATAAGTAAAAAAAACAGCTCAAACAACTACTGAATCCAATATTAACATTCAGTTGTTTGTCATTCATTGTGAATAAACAAAAAATCGATTCCTTGAAATTCTAAAAAATATCGTTTCGAATTAATGTAAAAAGCAAAGAAGGGATACTGAAGCAGTACTGACAACACTGATAAGGACACGCCCGGGAGTTTGGAACACCCTGTATTCAAATCCGCAGAAGAATATTGTTTTTCATTGATACGGAAAGCGGGATCCAATACGACACTGATACGTCACGGAACTGTGTAAATAGACATTCTAAGGAAAAAAACAGGCAGTCGTGGGAAGTGAAAACATTTTAGCTTCATATAGTTAACTTTATTTTCGAGTTATTAAGAAGTATTTTTAATGAAATAAAATCATCTTCACAAGAAATTATAACGATTGAAGTTGTCAACATAACCTAAAACTATAATATGCACTGGGTTTACAGATGATGGGTGAAATCAGCTGTTATATTAAATCGCCACTTAAGATGAAAAACCTCATAACCCACAATATTGCCAAATTTGAGTTTTTTGCATAACTGGAATTATACAGTCATTCTATACCTGCTTACTTCATTTCCTATCAATCTGATAATTATTTCCTGATTTATACGTGTTTTTTGTAGAGACTCAACAAATCTTAAATTCTGTCAGGCACCATAAACCTCTCACGAATACAAATTATACAGATTCAAACCAAGCAAACTTCCTATAACCACGGATAGATGGTGCTGATGAAGGTACATTTACTTGTAGATATAGTAAAGTAACTAAAGTGTTGTTTATTTATCAGTTGTTTTTAAGGCAAGCTTTAGCCGAGTGGATGACGCGGGATCTTCCTGATCAGAAGATCTCTAGTTCGAATCTCAGCTAGAGACCAGGTAGCTTTTCATATCTGTGATTTGAGGGTAGGAAGTAAATCAAACCGTGGTTGGCTCGCTTCCAAGCTGACGGGATATGACTGGTCACCTGGTCTCCGGTTTGGGATGTTTTGCATAATTTTTTTACTACAGAAGGCCTACTTATATGTGTGTTTTCAAAAAAGAAACCAACCATGAATTGACATAAACAAAAAAAAAACTCGTCCATACATTCGCTTTAATTTATTGTTAGTGACGGTGACGTCCCTCGAGTTCAACGATTTTTCCTCACGCAAAAAAGTGCCTAACGCGCCTAAAGCAGTTTTCACTTAAATAAACATCGTTTTCTTCGTTTTCTTAGGCAAACAATTGTTAAAAATTCAACGACACAGAGCCATCGATATGAAGTTTAATTTAAAATTTAAAACCGAACAACTAAACAATTAACAATTTTAAACGATTAATTCTAGCTTATAAAATAAATGCACTCTTTTTATAGTCAATAATGATTTAATTATTACTTGTAATTGTGTGTCAATGTATTTGTTTATTGATTTAGCACGGTTAGTTGGCTGTGATTAATTAATTAGGAAAGCATTTGTAATAAAAGCAATTAACTGAGTTAGTAATGAGATAACGATACGGATTTGACACAATAGTTCAACTCAAACCATCAGGTTGTGTTAGTGACAGAATCAAATTGATCTTTGGGGATGAACGTCTATTGTTTCAGACTTCAGAGAGGCTAGATAAGCATCTTTGCAACATTAGGATTGTATTCAGTTGTAAAATATCAACTGTAGTTTTCTACCAACACACCAGAGTGTAGCACTGAGGATAATATTTAATATTATTTATAATTTTTTACTCACGTCAGTGATCCTTGTTGTTTTTTCTCTATCTAAAAAACAATTGCAATTTCGGACTTAACAGTCCATCATCAGGTTATGTAAAAATACTACGAAAACAAAATAACATATAAACAACACATATTCACTCCGCTTGGAGATCGTTAAAGTTCAATGGGCACTGTCCTGTCGCGAACACAGACGTGCACGTCGTTTGGTAAATTATCATTGACTGTGACGATATGTTATACGTAGGACTATTTTAACATTAATTTTCAGTTATTGAATAAAAAAAAAAAAAATAAAAAAATTTTCGGTTCTTTTATCACAAAATGTATCTTTTAGTTGTCATGTTGTGAATATAGTGAAGACAGCTTATTCCATATTGGGTTTCATGTGTCGGTTGAGAAGGTATTTTATCTTGTCACATTTAAAATTGAAATCTAAAAAAATTTAAATAACATAAACAAGATGGTCTGTATTCATGATAGTTTTCACTTCTGTTGGCCGTCCCACGACTGCTTTTTAAGCGAATTTCCATAGGAAACATGAGCTATTGCAGTGGTCCTTATGGTGAGACCCAAGGTCGGGAGTAGTAAATGAGCACCGATCATGGTTCCCAGAACACGTTTTGGGGTGTCATTAAAATTCATATATATACAGGGTGTATCAGGAAGAAACGGAAAAAATTGCAGGACGTGTTCTACTGGTGAAAATAATGAAAAAATTTCCTATAAACATAGGTCCGAAAACGCTTCGTTTTCCACATATCCGCCATTTTGTTTTTTGTACAAAATAATTCATATCTAGAGAAAGGTTTGACTGATTGAGTTCAAACTTGGCAAGAAGTTTAAGCTGTTAATGATATACCTAAAAAAAAAAAAAACGATTAAATCAAATCATGCGTTTCAAAATGGCGGCTGTTTGAAAATTTCAAACCTAAATTACTCCAAAACCGTACATTTTAACGAAAAATGTCAAGATACCACCTTTTTTGTAGCCCTTTTGATTCCCTATCGGATGGTGTAACTGTCAAAACAATCGGATGAAGGATAACAGTTAAGTTATGTGTACTAATTGGTTTGTTCATCCTATACAAACACAGTAAATACTATAATATTGTAGTATGGACATTTGTTGTCATTACCTTTTAACTTAGCTATTATCCTTCATCCGATTGTTTTGACAGTTAAACCGTTCTCTAGATATGAATTATTTTGTACAAAAAACAAAATGGCGGATATCTGGAAAACGAAGCGTTTTCGGACCTATGTTTATAGGTACTTTTTTCATTATTTTCACCAGTAGAACACGTCCTGCAATTCTTTCCGTTTCTTCCTGACACACCCTGTATATATGTATATATTTTTGTGTTCGCACTATAGCGGCCGCATTTTAAGTCCGATTCGGTCCAAATTTGGGACACGTGTTGGTTGTCTATGTCGCTCGGACGAGGTCGTTAGCCAAAACAACAGGAAGTACGTTTTTTGACCGAAAGTAACTATTTCTTGAGATTTTTACTACGAGAATGAAAATGTTTTATAGGTTTTTCAAAAAAAATATAAATGTAGGATGTTATTCCGCACATTTTGGTTTTTTACGCGACCTTATAGCTCGCTTGGTTCCCCCAAAATCGACCAAAACGTAAAATACCATAAAAGTATCCGGTTCGAAGCCAAGTGGTGCATACTCGCGAGGCCACTAGGAGGAAAAAAATTTTACTAATATATTGCGTACACACAGACAGCTGTTCAACGCCTTCGTGAATAGACCTATTTCCCAAATTGTTGGTTGCAACCCTAAAACGTAGGTATATAAACTTAATTTTGGAAATTTGCTCAACTCACGTCAGCGGTCCAGCTGCGTGGTCGAATTATTTTTAACTAGTTTCGATTTATTTAAAAACGTGCGAAACAGTTCCTTATTTGCAATAAGGATGAATCCGCAGACAGCAGCCAGTAGGTAAGAATAACTTTGGGTTTTGTCGTTTCAACGGAATTTCAACTTGCCTTTTTATCGGCCTACTTGATACAAGTGCATTCCTCGCAGCTATTATTACATGCAACCCTAAAGAGACACTTTGACTTTGATCTCAGCAATTTGCCGCGGTCACTTTGTTTTACTTTTACAGCGGCACGGAGCTTTCGTCGGGACTTTGCGATCTAAACCCACCAGAGGGCTTGACCCAAAATACAAAACGTTTAGAGAACCGTTTAGGAAGTACTACGCAGTCAAACAATTACGGAAAACTTTACTTACTGCCATTTCTAAATAGTTTTTAGTATTTTCAGAGTAAATAATTACTTCAGAGGTCCGCGTGTAATTAGGATTTCGTTTCGCTCGCACATTAGTAGGTGAGGTAATTTAAACTGCGCCTGTATTGTGGGCGCATGGTTTAAATTAACATAGTTTGTTAAAATTTAAGGTTAACTCAAAATACAATATTCAGCTGTAACACCGATAACAAATTTATAACCTCCAATAAACCAATTACTACATACCAATAACACGAAAAGTGCCCATGTTAAAAATTCATACCAGGGAAACAGGTATAGAAAGGTGTTTGCGCCATTGGCCGCTAGGATTCGACGGTCACGGTTACATGACAGTCGGACCTCTCTGTCTCTCCTCATCTTTCCATTGCGTCCCACACTCGGCCGGCAAAACGCGCTAGAGCTCCCAGCGACTGATGGTGCAAACTCAATTTTATACCTACTTTCCTGGTCTGAATCCTACCCATTTAAACTGTTCGTCTTATGTAGTCATTGAATAAGACAATAACTAATGTACGCCTAGCGTGGGTAACCCGGCTTTGCTAGCAAATATTAAGATCATGATAAAAAAGTCAATCCACAGAGAAAAAGTTCCAGAAAATAGAAAGTGCCTGGATCTGTTTTTAAAATCCTGTATTTCAGATAATTTTGAATATTTTAGTAAGAGTATCCATGGCTTTTGATCCAGTTTGTGAGGAAAGTTTACTGCATAAATTCAAGTTTAAAATGAGTTGGATACGGTGGAATACTTCTAATAAATTTGGTAAAGTAAAAACTATATAAGCATTCTTTATCATGAGTTATTTAAAAAAATTTCGTGTATAAAAGGCCTCCTTATCATAAATTTAAGTAAGCCTTATGTTAAATGAAAACACAGTTACTTCACGTAGAACACGTACTTACGATCAGATTACGTGCTGTTATAAAGACTTTAGAGAGTTTCATCACGTACTTCGTTAGGTCTAAGGTCTACCCTACTTCATATCCATATTTTAGGTATCGGTCAAATTGTCCGTTGGACACTCTCAAAGCCCAGTGAAGGGGCTCCGGAGCGCCCTATCTCGGCAATGTTAAAAGTACAATATTTAAGGAACATTTTCTCAGAAACTACTGGATCAAAATTAGTAAAATTGTATCAGTGTGTTAGTACTACTTAAATACCAAATTTAACATGAGGGTTTTGCAATACAAGCATTTGAATACATTTTGTCATTACTTTTATAAAATAATATAATTTTGACCAGTTTTTGCCATATTTCTCAGTCTTAGAATTGATCACTTATATTACAAAATGCTCTCTTTAAAACCTGTAGTATAGCCTACTCCATTAAACACCCCTGAAAATTTCAGAATATTATGTTAAATAGATTTTGATAAAATGTTCCTTTTGTGAATAAAGTACATGATTTCCGGAAAACATGTTTAAAGTTTTACTTACATATTTAATACATACCAGCCTCATAGCAGGGTTGTCATCAAAGACTGAATAATCAGGTTAGGCACTACAGAAAATGCTAAATATCCTTACCAAAATGAAAATTCCCACCATAGGCTTCAATTTTAATTATTTTCAAATTGGATGGATCATATCAAATTATTAAAAATATGATAAAAAATTTGTCGTATTCTCATGTGACATACGAACCAAAAACGTATTTTTACCCACGTAGAGTTGAGATATAATTATAAATTTAGGCTTGTTTTCAAGCTAAATACATACAATGACAATAATAAGCAATACAAAACAAAAAATTAAAATGTTAGGTGCTCCGGAGCCCCTGAAATGCTAAAACCAGCTTTCTGTACAATATAAACAAAATTCGTATATTATATATCTACGGCAAATTCAAAGTTTTATCAACTCCTATAAAAGCTAATGCATGTAAGTACGTGAGTAACTATACAGGGTAGAACAAAGTTAGTGTTAAAAACTTCGTAAAATGATTCTATGGGTCAAAATAAATAGAAAATCAAGAAAATATTTTTTCGAAAAACGATTCATTTTTCAAATATCCGCCATTTTGTTTCTTTTACTAAATAATTAATATCTAGAGAACGGTTTAACCGATTGAGTTCAAACTTGGCATGAAATTTAACCCAACAATGATCTATCTCAAGAAAAATAAATGGTTATATCCAATCATGTATTTCAAAATGGCGGCTGTTTGAATATTTCAAACCTAAATTACTCAAAAATCGTACATTTTAACAAAAAATGTCAAGGTACCTTTTTTGTAGCCCTTTTAATCCACCATCGGTTGATTTACTTTCAAAACAATCGGATAAGGAATAATAGTTAAGTTAAGGATAATGACAGTATATGTACATACAATATTGTAGTATTTACTGTGTTGGTATAGGATGCCGGGTTGAATAAACCAATTTTTACACATAACTTAGCTTTATCCTTCATTCGATTGTTTTATCAGTTACATCAACCGATAGGGAATCAAAACGGCTACAAAAAAAGTATGTTGACATTTTTTGTTAAAATGTACCGGTTTTGAATAATTTAGGTTTGAAATATTCAAACAACCGCCATTTTGAAATGCATGATTGGATATAATCGCTTATTTTTCGTGACATAGATCATTGTTGGGTTAAACTTCATGCCAAGTTTGAACTCAATCGGTTAAACCGTTCTCTAGATATTAATTATATAGTAAAAGAAAAAAATGGCGGATATTTGGCAAATGAAGCAATTTTAAAAAAAATATTAGTATTGATTTTCTATTTATTTTGACCCATAGAACCATTTCCCGAAGTTTTTAACACTAAATTTGTTCCACCCTGTATATTATAACGGCTGATTTCACCTATCATCAGTAATAATTAAACCAAAGCTAGCGTATAATTCTATGTACTACACCTTTGGATTATGTTAACAACTTCAATCAATAATATAGCCTTGTTAATCTATTTTTTTTAATATGACTTAGAGAACTAATTTAGGATATAATATGTTGTAGGATTTGCTTTGAGGTTACAAGATGAATACAAATACAACCTTTTATCATCTATATACTCATTTATACAAATTTAAAGAAAATATACCCATTTTTGTAACTTCGTAAACATTCGTACATCTTCGTATAACATATACGCATTTTCGATTATTAATTTATTCATTATAATTTTAATAACTTCTAAATTTTTTTTGCATCAATATGGAATAAAAAGCAATTAAAAGATAATAATATCATTATTTTGATATCTAAAACTAGGGGAGACCCCTACGTGCTCCGCACGCCAAACCCCAAATGGAACCTACTAAAACACATGTTATGTTTTATTTATAATAAAGGTGTAGGATTAATAATAACCTCAAAAAAAAGATGGTAAATCACGTTAAATGTTCAAATCAAATTATTTCGTATATTTTACAACAACAGTTATAATAAAGGTTAAAAGAACCATCAAGGCTCAGGTGTACACTTAATCAAAAACCTAACCAAAAAGTTACTCACTATCAATTACCGTATTCAATAAATAGGTCTACTATATGTCTTAATTACTTTTAATTAGGATGTAACATAGTTTTTTCTTATTTTTAAATTCCTTAACACAAGTTTTTATTGGTTTGTGTGTGTTGAAACATGTGTCGGTTCAGTATAGGCCTAACTTAAAATATTGTTTTGTTTGTACCAAAAGCTGGACATCCGAATCAACTGAATAAAATTCGGATTTATTTGTTTGATAATAATCTGTTATTTAAAACTCATAATTTACTTCCACGAAAACAGCTGGATTAGTTTGTTTCTTATTATAAACAGCTGTTTTGTATAAAAATGGTTTTTAAATTCGTTCCATGTTAATCTTGTGAGGAAAACCCGACCTTTGAAGCTCACGCCATTAAGGATAAGAATTTTTGACATCTAAAACCTTATTGCAAAACTTCGAAATGAGACGAATTTTTTGACAACTCAAACATTAAAAAATTTGGTCCAGAAATGACGGAGGAGTTGTGTTCACAAAAAACTGCTTTACGTATTATATATAAGGATTTTTACAAATAGGCCTACAGTTTTGTAAAATCTTATCTATATAATATATAAAAGCGATATACAACTCACTCACTCACTCACTCACGCATCACGTTTTCTCAAAAACTATCGAACGGATTGAAATAAAATTTGTTATGTATCTTCCTCTAGGGCCATAGGTGCTCACTAAGAAAGGGTTTGAAAAAAT
>JAGFPH010013880.1:0-25221 GCA_018207615.1 Philaenus spumarius | reverse complement strand
GAAAACATAGCCAAGTCGAAAGTGCCCAACGGGCCAATAGAAGTTATCACTTCAAAAAATTTTCACATAAAAAATTTATGTTCACTTTTAATTTTCCAACATAAAGTTTATTAGCAACTTTTATAAGACTAGGGGAAACCCATGCGTGCTCCGCACGCCAACCCCGTTTCAACCTTCTATACACATAATCATGTTATGTTTTCTTTGTAATAAAAGTGTAGGATTAATAATAACCTCAAAGCTAAGATGGTAAATAATTTTAAATGTTCAAATCAAATTGTTTCCAATATTTTATAACAGCAGTTATAATAAAAAGAACCATTAAGGTTCAGGTCTACACTTTAATAAAAACCTAGCCTAAAAGTTAGAAATACAAAGTTTGAAATTAGCTGTTAATGGAAATATTACAGCAAACAGCTGTTATCTGTTATTTTATTCAATTGGTTGCTATGGTAATAAATGTAAATACTTGTGATGATTTATCAGTCTAGGCCTAACCTAAGAATTTTTTCCGATTAAATTTACAAATATTGAAATAAAAAAACGTTTTTATCGAAATGAATTATAGCCTATGTTACGCAGGGGTAGTGTAGCTTTTTATTAGTAAAACTATTTTTCAATCGGTTCAGTAGTTGCAGAGATTAGGCCTACCCCCTACATACAAACAAAAAACAAACTTTACCTCTTTATAATATTAGTATAGAAAATGGATAAACTCCAGAAATAAATAAATTGTGTTTGTCTACAAAAAGTAAAACAAGTTAGAAAGGACACAACTTAAATTAAAACAGTTCAATTATTTGTGTGTATTTTTATTATTTTGTTCTATTAATGTGGTTCATGTAAGAAAGTAGTACTCGAGAATTAAAATACTTAAAATTTGGTCTGTTACAACATAAAAATGTGACAAAACTATTTAATAAATAATAAAGTTGGATTTATAGTGGAACATTTAAAACCTTCTGAAAATGGTATTTTTTATCTGTTTTTAATATCCGTTATTTTTTTTATTAGAAAGAAATATGTACATTTATCTTGTTTAAAAAAAGAGAGGTATCGTTTGAAAGACCTCATTTAAAAGTATTACTGTTTTTATTCTTCAGTACCTTCACTAAAGAGAAATTTTCAAAAACTAATTTAGAAAAAGTATATCCCTTCTTATTTTTGTCCAAAAATATGAAACATTTTGATAGATATAAAGGTTGATAACAATTACACTAGAAAAATAAAAAGAAGTCTGTGACAGTCAAAATTTTGTTTTTGATCTCGCCATCCAAGAGGCCCACAACGGGGGTTGAAATTGTTTTTCCTTACCTAGTCGAGGAAGGTATTTGAAAGGGTTAATTTAGATAAAAAAACCCTGCCTATGGTGTTACCATCGATTGGTTATTTTCAATATTATCAATATTAAATTTGTATAGACATATAACTTGTTTGCCCTATCAGTGTCCGGTAATAAAAAATGAACAAATATTGATATAACAATATAAAACTCATCTGTGGATATCAAGTTGCCCACAGAAATTCTGTCTTAACTTTCCCTCATTGTCCTTAACTTGCTTAAAGATATTTTCCTGACTCATTAAAATGTGCAATATATATTAATTCATTGAGCATTATATTTTGCAAGAAAAATGGAACCCAGCCTGCACCTTCAACAGAGCTAACCAATTTTCTCTCCGATTTTCCTTTTAATACTTTTTTAATTGATGCATTTAAAAAAAAATGTTTATGCCCCAGTGAAAAATCACAGACGTATTAGTTAAATACACATCAGAAATACATAATTTAAAAAAATACTATTTAAAAACAACAGACTTTATCTAGATCTACCTTTGATGACGGTGAATTTTAACTCGGTAATTGTGTAGAATTATAAGGATTGTAAAACTGCAGGCCTATTAGTTAAACAATTGTGTTTATATTCACTATTATATATCCAAATAAAGATAAAAATATTATATTTTAATTGCTTTCTAACTTCATATTGATAGATCAAATGATTTAGAAGTAATTAATATTATAATGAAGAAATTAATAATGGAATATGTTTATATATTATACGAAGATGTACTAATTTTTCCAAAGTTAAACGAATGCGTATCTTTTCTTCTTAAAATTTTTATAAATGAATATATTGATAATAAAAGGTTATATTTATATTCATTTTATAACCTCAAAGCAAATCTTATAACTTATTATCAATTTTTCTTTAACTCATATTAAAAAAAAAATCAACTTCGCAAGACTTATATTGATTGACGTTGTAAACATATCCCCAAAGTATAATGTACGCTAAGTTTTGTTTAAGTATTACAAATGATGGGCGAAATCAGCTGTTATATTATGTTGTCACTCACGTACGTACGGACGGACGTACGCTCGCTTTTATAGGAGTTGATGACATTTAGGTAGGCAAACGTAAGAATAAGAGTAATCACAAAACAAGTTCCACGACATGAAACTCTTCAACGAGTTACTGTTCTAACAGATTATTTAAACAAACCATTCTCGTTAACCACTGTAACGATTTAAAGTCGGCGTCCAAAGAAAACTGAAAATAGGAAAAGAATTACTTAAACAGGGCGGCAGATTAGAACATCTAAAATTCCCCTCAAATCCACCGTCGAGGAATACTGCCAAGACTTCATATTTTTCGCAGATTATTCGAGTATAAAAAATTACCCACAAGTCTATCGACAGAAAAGATTTCCCTGATTATTGTTTATTACCGTGACTTCTCCTGGACCAACTTTTTTCCGAGAATATGGAGACACTTTATATATAAAAAAAAAATGTATGATACGGAATCCTCTGCAGGCGAGTAAAACTGGTAACCAGTTTTATTGTTACTTGTATATAATATATTTACAATGTTCAAAATAAAATGATAGGCGTTGCCTCTAAGGTGCTACGATCTCTGTTCTTCTGACGTAAGAGAAGGTAATTTGTATCCTGTTCTATCCACAATGATTTTCTAAATAATGTGTGGGGGTGTTTATTCGTTATAAACATAAAACATTCCCATGTCTCCACAATAATGTGGGTGCATAAAGCCTTAAGGCTGGAACTAAGACTAAAAAAACATTTTTTAATGTATAAAGCGGCAAAACATAAAGGTAAAATAATAATAAACACAGCAGGAATAAAGCAAAAAAAATATTTAAAATAATTTATTATGCAAACAAAATATCAAAGTTAGGTATTTCTGTACACATCTCAGTCTTGTAATCCAATCACCTTGCAAGCCTCTCGACCAATCAGGACAAAAATAATTGTGCATAACAGCTGTTAAAAAAAAAACTATATATTTATAAATTACATTACCTAAATCTTTGACATAATGCGCTATTAACAAAAAAAAATAAAAATTAATATAGATAGTAATCTGTACATACATTATATATCAAACGAACATTTTTCTTTTAAACTGAATTATTTGTTTTAATTCATTTCTAAACAATTTTAACGTATTATAAATAAATATGTAGGTGTTTGTGCATAACAAAGTCCATTTGTTCGAAACATGCATTCATACTGTTACACTAAATTAAATTATATTTAGCTACACCGAACATTTTAGCCACTAATTATCCATCTCTATATTTACATCTATAATTTGTTCTTGTACGTGTGTCTATTTGAATGTTCTTTTTTTAACTCTAATACTGTCTGTAATGGATTTTTGTTTAACAATTGATTTTCTTCTTTGTCCAGAGGTTGTGTCGATCCTCAATTAATTATCTCTTCCGCTTGAGGACTATTAAAGCATTGCTCTCCATCACAAAGTAATTCAAACGAATTTCCTGCAACAAAAACGTGTCAGCTTAACAGTTGTAATACTAAATTCCAAAACTACACTGGATGGAACCGAACGTCTCCTAACTTAAAATTGATGAACCAAAACACATGTTTCTTGAATGTATTTACATTCTTTATCATAGCAAACAATTCGATAACGGTTTCTATTTGTCAACTCCTACCGCAAGCCGCGAGAAGGAACTTCGTTCCAAAAACTCTACTATTACAACAGTTATTTCAATATTATAAAAGTCCTCTGATATAATATCTCAATCGAACTTGAAAGTGAGATAGCTATACCAGGTGTCTTAAAAGTCCCACTCCCCCCCCCCTTTAAATTTTGTGTTTGTTAAAACAAACAAATATCCTTTGGGGAACGATACTAACTTAGCCCAATGTATCTTTTGAAGCAATCGGAAATAAATTTTGAGTGTCTCCTAAAAAGGAGGGATTTAGGGGGCAACTCAAAATTTTAAAATGGGAAGTATTGTCATGTGATACCTTATTTTAAAGGTCTATTTAAGACTAGGAAAATGACATAAAGAAAATAAAAATCGGACCATTCAAAACAAGATGGCGGCCCTAAACGGGTTGAAATAAATCGACATAAAGTTGCTAATATCTCGAAAAGGAAAAGTTTTTAGAAAAAAATTCAAAAGACAAAAAATGTTTATTTCAAAGTGCTTGACCTAACAATTTGCTTTCAAATCGATTTCGTAAATTTTATTTTTTACAAAATTTTCGAAGATATAGGAGTTGACTTAAAATTTCCTAAGTCGATTAGGAAGCAATATTTTAGGTCAAGCACTTTGAAATAAACATTATTTGTCTCTTGAATTTTTTTCTAAAAACTCTTCCTTTTCGAGATATTAGCAACTTTATGTCGATTTATTTCAACACGTTTAGGGCCGCCATCTTGTTTTGAATGGTCCGATTTTTATTTTCTTTATGTCATTTTCCTAGTCTTAAATATACCTTTAAAATGAAGTGTCACATGACCATACTTCCCCTTTAAAAAATTTTTCCGACTTTTCAATACAACCACGACTGACGTGGTTCTAATATTTTCACAAATGGAGAAGTACGGCCTAGCTATAACTGTGATTACTTTGAGTTTGAACAAACAAAACATGAAAAGAAAACTGTCGGCAAAAAATTATTAAACATGTTTTTGATACGTGTCCCATGACAACAGAGAAGTTTTTTTCCAATAATAAACTTGATAATGACTGAATATTCGAAACGGCCACCATTTTAAAATACGACGAATGACTACGACAGTTAGTTGTACTATTATAGTTAAAAATTATATGTAGAGGAACCAAAATTCAGTCATTTTTGGTCGAATATTATTGTTTACTTGATTGTGATAATTTTTGGGACTACCTCGGATGTAATCTTGATGCATTTTATGAAACCATTTATTAAAAAAGTTGTGGTAATATAGGAGAAACAAATGGTAATTGTTGAAGAGAAATTAATGGTAAAATCAGACTCTCAAAACAAATAAAGAAAAGAGTTTCACTTGTGATTGTCCCAATATTACTAAACATGACCCAATCAACAGGTAGAAAATGTGAAAAGTCAGGACATTGTGAAATTGGTAGGTCCAGACTATTAGCTTGTGAACATTTTTTAGTTTATTAAGCTACATACTATCAAATTTTGGCTCCTGATGCACTGGAAACATAGTTTAGAGTGTATAAGACACATATTGGTCTTATAGGTAAGAGAAAAGTCAGAATATTATAACAAACATTTAGCACTGGTTTTTGAAGGCGGAGCGGTTTAATCATAGATTACTTTTAGCGAGTATTGACTAAAAGGTTTACAAAGGACTGTATGAGAGACGAGAGTATAATGTGAAACTTAAAGTTTCTAACAAACAAGAGCAAATTACCACCATTGAAATAAAATTCCCAATTTTATCGAAGCAGAAGCAAATTCATCACTTTTCAGGCAATCAGTATTTGAATAATATGTATTAGGTTAATTATCTTGTATATACTCCGTCAATCAATCCAAATTGGTTTCCAGATGGATTACCGGTTTCGACGGCTATGCCGTCGTCTTCTTATTAAACTTAGTTAAATAGTTGACCCTCCCCGTGGTAAAATGCACAAATGACGTTCTCTCAGGCGCAAGACGCAAGAAATTCGAACAAACTCATAAATTTGAATACATTTGCATATTCGGTTAATTAATATACTCAAAATCATCCAATCGTAATAAAACCGGCACCGTTGGAAAGGAAATCAATTAAACTTTAATTTTTGTATTTAAATTTTTTTCGTAAAACGTATATTTACATACGTAATCATCGTTTTAAAATATGCAGATCGGGTTACAGCTGTTTCACGGGTGAATTTGCATAAAATTGTACTGTTATTTCCCACTTCTTCAACGGGCAAGACCTCCTACAGAAGTATTTCTATCTAGATTATAAAGCTACCCTTGGATTTGTTAAATATCTTAATAGTGCCTTCCAATCAGACGTCACTATTTTACACGATTTATGACGAAGATTTCTGAAAACACTTGCGAATGGACAGTTTTCATTTCAACCAATGAAACATAAGTACATTAGGGCATTCTGGCGAGACCGTCCTTCGCTTGACAGTCCCATGTAATTCAAATGTCCCTTCCTGCCTGTGGTAATATCGAACGGCGACGTTTCATTACATTGATGTCATTTTGTTATTCAAATAAAGATAACTCAAACATTTTTGTGAACTAAGGAAAGGCAAGTATACTGTTCTTTTCTTTGATTTATCCTCTAGACTTTGTTATAATAATATTTCATTTTTGGGCAAAGCATATTATATTTGTAAATTACGTTTCAAACTAGGCCTAGTTTTGTTAGCAGTCGTGTATTTGGAACATAAAAACTGGTGTTTTTAAAATAAGAAATTTGAAATTGATAAATGTTTCTATACAGTTCTATTTAGAACTAAATTACGCAACTTTTTTACGCTTACAAAAAAATTTAAAAAAATGTTTACTACTTGTTATGTAGGCCTAAAGTTGAACATTTTCTTTTCGTTACTGAACATTTTTTGTTTCTTGAGCTAATAACTTTTACAATTTTACATCAATAAATTTTTTAATTGCATATATGAATTCTTTTAACCTTTCTCTACAAAAAAGGTTTAAAACACTTTTGGATTGGGATAGAATTACTATTTTCGGCGAATTTTTTAAAATATGATTGCAAAACACTAAAACCCGGCTCGCCAACTTTAGCTACAGCCAGGGCAGGTCTAGGGTTAAAAGTTAAATGATATAATAAATTAGATTAAAACACACCAACACACATAAACATGTTACGATACCACAAATCGTTTTTCACTCAATTAATTACGCGAACCGATATTGACGTAAATATACAAGAGTCAAATGTGTATGCCGACTGGTCACCGATATCTTACTAAACGGCCAGCGTGTCGTGTAATCTGGTCCCCTCCCTCAGTCGTATTACTGTGTTGTATAGTTTTTGTTGGACCGATATTTAATTATATCATTCAACAGATCTTGTTTTGCACTCTTGGTTGCGGCGTATATTTCGAACTCTTCGAGTGCTGACAGTAGACGGCCCTTTTTGCAAATATGGAGTATTTCCAAATAATGGTCTATGGATGTACATTTATGATCATGGTCAATAAGGTGCTGGGCGAAATTTTGAATATGGATCTGATGATGACGGCATAGCCGTCGAAACCGATAATCCATCTCGAATTTCAATTGATTGACAGAGTATATACAAGGTAATTAACCTAATACATAGGCCTACATTATGTCTAAATCAGTATTTAACAGATGAACTCCTCTAAATCAAGAATGTTTTAGCAGTCGTGGTAAACAATGAAGGATTTTAATTACAATTAACTCTGAAGACTCCTTTTTAAGACAGTATCATTTCTGGAAAACAGAAAATGTTTATGCAAAATTTTGCCGAAAAGTGTTAAAAAACAAAAACATGAAAAGTACGTACAAATAGAGACTAAAAACAAAGCGAACATTTTTGTTTAACAGATTCTAGTCAACCGATGATATTTTAAACACAGATAAGTAGACAAAACACCTACCTGTGATAATTTAACCCTTTTGACTTGTCAGCGTTGTAATAACTCCACCCGGTCCTGGTAGAGTTGTGGAACCCAATAAGTATGCGTCTACTTCTCTCGCGGCTTGGCGACCTTCAGAGATTGCCCACACAACCAGCGACTGGCCACGGCGACAATCTGAAGCATAAATTATGTCTAAAGCTTAAAATTCGCTTTATAAAAGTCTACATGCTAATCATATACATGTACTCATAACAATCATTCAAATAAAAAAACACATCTTGTCTTGAATGATTGTGTCTTATTTAACAAATAACATTAAATTAAAATATATGTCAACAAAAATTTCTGTTTTACAAATGAAATTGATGGATACGGCACAGGAGATATTCCCAAAAGTCGTAATTTAGTTGTATATTTTTTATTTTCAATTTGTTTTTTTGCAATTTGGTGTATTAGTTTTAAAGACAAGTAACCTCCAAGATATTTATGATGTTCCTAATTAGTTCCTCCTGAGGTTAGCTCAGTCTCTTAAAAGGTACTAAAAATAATGTAGTTCTCTCCTGCTCCACTTCATAACATCAGAGAGCAGGGAATCTATAGTTTCCTCTTAAATTCAACATTTACCAAACAGAGACTTCCCAAATAAGGATGTTTATCCTTATCCTAATTTTCTCAGGTGGTCAAGTTCTATAAAGATCTTGGTCTACTAAGCTCCACCTTCCTTATACTGGATCTGGCTAGTAAGAAGGTTGAATGAAATTTATTTAGAAAGAGAGAGAAGTTTACTTTTTATCCACACATAAAAAGATAAAAAGAAGATATCCAACTTGCAAAGAAGTTCAAAGAAGAAGAAGAAGTTCTTCCAGATAAGAATAAGAAGATCCACTTGTGATTGCACAAGATATTACGCATTTTTTCTGCAATCACACAGCCCAAATGCACATCACCTGCATTGAAGTCTTCTTGGTTATTAAACACAGACAAATACAGGTATTTGTAGTTTGCTGACGACCAGTGGCAAATGCAGGATTTTTTTTGGGGGGGAGGGGCAGAGAATTGATTTTGATGAACCGCTTTTAGCTTTCCAAAACAACTCTTTTAAAACAAATTTTCTTATTCATCTCTTTATCAGACAAACAATAACCAGCTATTCTCATCTGGTTTGTTTACAAAATAATTTCAATTAGTCTTATCTTAGAATTTAAGAAATAAACATTTTGGTTAGGGAAAACATATTAAAAACAACATAAATTAAAAACTATGTAAAAATATTTTTGATAATGGAAAAATAATAGGCATGGTTAACAAATAATAAACTTGATTTGTTTCATTCATAGCAAATAATTGTGGAGTTAGAAATATTTACATTTTAAAACTAAAATAGTTTCAACATTTTTCTGAAAAATATATCTATGAGATGTATTGTTTAAAAAACTAAATCAATCCTTCTTTTCCCCCGATTAGCAAATCGGTCTACCACATCTTCCAGGTTCACATCAATTTCTGTAGCCTAGCCTAAGCTTAGTTACCATTTAGTGCCTTAAGTAGTTATAAATAGACGGTTAAGGGATGAAGCAGAGGAGGGGGACCGGACCGGCAATCAGCAAATGACCTTGAATCAGTACACAAAAACTTCGCTGTGGTGTGGAAACAATAAAGTTTTTCTGAGAATTGGGAACAAAGTGGTACGTAATGTTTTCTTTCTGTTTGGAAAATGACGAGAATAGGGATTGCGAAAAATACGGCCCGGCCTATTTGTACAATGTATATAACGGTATATATTAAGCCAATTAATTTTGGGTTCCCCCCCCCCCCCCCCGTGTACGCTACTGCTGATGACACATATTCAGCTATACATTTACACATTTTTTTTACATAAATCTCATCAAGTTTTCAAATCTTTTTTTCCTTTACTTTGTGCTCATCGGGCAAGTGAAAGACGGGATATGCAATAACATAAACATCAATAGTTGTTTTCGAACCTATGAGTCTTTGTCATATTGAAATACCCTACTACAATCAGAGCTATTGCCGCTCCCTAGTCTTCCAAGTTGAGTGGTGGTTCTCAAGAAATTCTATTAGATTAAATTGTGTTTAGGGCCATCTGTTTGAACAAAAATACATATCCTTATTTGAAAGCTTAGATACTTTCACTTCAATGTCCGGCTGAATGCTGTTGTACACATATTTCTCAAGCACTTGTGTACTCAGTTTTTAAGGGTCGGCTCTAGTAAAACAGAAAGCAACCTGCGACTCCCTATAGCGGCGGTAGGTTACGCGGGCATTGCTCATCCTAAATCCATTTAAAACCCGCAATTATTCAAATAGCGTTTTTTTTTTAAATACCAAACTCTTGGGGACAAAATTCTTCATCTGAATGGCTTGGTAATTTTTCGATATAGTTAATAGTTACAACGTAAAAAATATTTAAAATCACCCTATAGCGGCGGTAGGTTACACGGACATTGCTCAGCCTAAATCCATTTAAAACCTGCAATTGTTCAAATAGCATTTTTTTTTAAATAACAAACTCTTGGGGACGAAATTCTTCATGTGAATGGCTTCGTAGTTTTTTGCTATAATTAATAGTGACAACATAAAAAAATATTAAAAAGCAATTTTTTAATTGTTAATAAATATTAAACAAAATATTTTCTTAGTTTTGAAAAAGCCATTTGCATGCATATTGACCGTAGCTTTAAAATGACATGTCGTTAATAATTTTCCGATCAAAAATAAAGGAAAATTTTGGATTTTAATTTAAGATTGGTGTTACGGAGTGTCAGCCAACATGGCAGACAGCTAGAGCCGACCCTTAAGCCTACTAACTTTTTTCATTTTAACCACTATTAAAAGAACGCCTTATAACACATAAGACATGCTAAAACGTATCTATAGATACTTGACATGAAATACTAAAGTGTAATTACCTCCAGCAGCAAACACATGAGGAATAGATGTAGAGTATTTGCCAGCAGCAGTTTCATAGTTTGACCTGGGATCAAGGTTTAAGTCCAGCTCTGAAGCAATATACCGTTCTGGTCCGAGGAAACCCATTGCCAAGAGGACTATGTCGCATTTGTAGACCTGAAATTAAAGTTACTAAAGGTTATGAAACTTTCTACCGCTTCTTGTACAGTGTCAGTAGAATTTACGTTTAAATTAAAAACAGAAGTTTCTGCTCGATAGCGAGTCAATCTATTAAGCATGTAATGTACGCAAATTCATGGAGTCATGTAGTGAATTTATGGGTAAACTAAATATTACAAGTTACCAAAGATTAGATTTTTCATAATAAATAATATGCAGACAATATAAAGATAATGTTTAGGATAAATACAAATTTTAATAATATGGAAACATATAGAATGTAATAATTTTCTTTAATAAAACCATAATTACTAGCTGACCCGTGCGAAGCATTCGCATTCTAACTTACTTAAATCTCACTTGATTAAAGTACACACTGTATATTTAGTATCGTATAGTGCTAAATACGATACTAAATATACAATTAATTAAAAATAGCAATGTAGTGGCGTAACGGCAGCTCTCCAGCTGGGTATTGTTATCATCAGTGTTGCCAACGCCAGGAAAATATTCCTACAACTTACTTAATCTTACAATACTGTTACTTTCGGATTATTTTTTTTTTCGTATAATTGTATTTTGTATATTTTTCCGGTGTAGCGGTTAAGGAAAGCTTTAAAATGATGCCTCATTCATGTAATTTGATGATGTATTAAGGAAGTTATGGCGTACCGACAAAAAAATGGCCTTGAGAAATAATATATGTGATAATAACAAAATTAATACGTTCACGACGTAGTGCACCACCGGTGGTACCCATCTGCTTTACTAAATGAAGTCATGTACCACCGGTGGCGCATTGTGCCCTCTTTTAAAGTGCGTAGTGCGCCACCGGTGGTACATATGCTGACCCTTACCTTATAAGTCTTATAATTATTTCATTGGTTTGATTAGAATTTATTATAACTTGTCTAAAATAAAATTCTTATGTTTGTGTAGTTAGAAGTAATAAACATTTGTTCATCATAAATGTTGCACAAAGTTACCACTACTAAAGAAAATAGATAAATATTTGAAAATAAATTAAGTCTAAAATAACTCTGGCACTAAAATTCTAAAATTATATTTCCTTAAAAACTTGTCAGTGAACAGCTGCAAGACTAAGTGAAGTAATTTATTTCACATCGCTTGGCGTATTATTGCGTCCAGTACACATCCTCAACAAGCCGTTGTCAATAATAATAATTAGACCACGCAGCTGAATCTCTGTCGAAAGTTTAGCGAATTTCCAAAATTAAATTTATATGCTTTAGGGTTTCAACCGACAATTTGCGAAATTGGTCTACTAACAAAGTCGATGAAAAACTGCCTGTATGTACAAAGTGTATTGGAAGAATTTGTTTGCACCTAAGCCTCCAGTTTCGACTCACGAGTTGCTCCGTTCCACTAGCAGCAGAAAACTCGTTTTGCGAGTTTGCACCTCGACCTTGCGGCCTCGTGTCATGGACTGCTTCGCTTTGCTCGCAGCGTACAAACTTGGTCATCGACCTAGGATCAGAAGATTCCCTTTTGGTAAAATTCCCACGTGGATTTAAACCAGGTACTTTTGTGGTATTTCACGTTTTGTTCGATTTTGAAAGAACTAAGCGAGCTATAAGGTCGTGTTGAAAAACTAAATGTGCAGAATAATATCCTACATTTATTTTTGTATAAAAAACTCTAAAAAAGTTTTATTCTAGTACGGCCTATCTAAAAAAATAGTTCGTTCTAGTCAAAAAACATGCTTCCGGTTGTTGGACTTTTTTGGCTAACAAACTTGCCCGAGCGATTTAGACAACCAACGTGTGTACCAAATTTGGATCAAATTGGACTTAAAATTTGGCCGTTATAGTGTGAACACATGTATACATGTATATAATGTTTAATGACATCCTTAAACGTGTTCTAGGGACCATGATCGGTGCTCATTTACAACTCCCGACTTTAACTCTCACTATAAGGTTCACTGCAATAGCTCGTCTTTCCTATAGAAATTCACTAATAAAGTATTTTTTGTTTGCAGTACTTTAATTAAAATGTTTAAATATTAGACTTACTGGGAATCAGCTTGCGTAAGAAACCCCCCAGAAAGCATATTTATTTGTTCTTTCATTGACTTTATAAAATAAATGTACTTTTTATTTGATACAATCCCAATAAGTTTACAAACCTTTTCAGACTTAGGAACTTCGTCCATCTTCCAACGTCCAGTGTCGTCCTTGGTCCAGTTTACGGTAACAGTTCTGATACCAGCAACATGGCCTTGCCCGTCATCGATGAACTCCTTACTGAGAGTACTGAACTGTCTTGGATCCTTGCCAAACTTAATCTTGACCTCATCGTGTCCATAATCAACCTTGAACACTCGAGGGTACTGAGGCCAAGGATTGTCTTTAGCCCTGGATACTGGAGGCTCAGGAAGGATTTCAAATGTTGTTATCGACTTAGCTCCCTGAAATGTACAGTTCAGTATATAATTTAACAGAGTTTATTTGGTACTATGAGAAGAGATGTAAAAAAATCCTTTACACAAAATAAAGGACAAGCTTTGAACTTTCAATATTACGAAATGTTCACCTCTACATACTACATTTCAAGTTTCTTCCACATAGGAAGTAACCTACTGAAATACAGCTTGAGGGCTTGTAGAAGTGAAGAAAACATTAATGCTTAACTCATTAACCATAATATTGCAATTTTACTTCCATCTTGAAATTTAATAGTATATTACATTTCAAACCTGGTAAATAGGGATTTTCCGTGCGAGCATGATAGTTCCCGTGCAAGGCACAGGCCAAGTGCGAGATTTTCATGCAAGCACGCAAAATCTTATTGGCCAAGTTGCGTACGATATTTTTCGTTATACTACACCGAAAAAGTAACATATTTTTAATCAAAACATCTTTTTTTATATAAAAAAAGTAGAATTAAAACTTGTTTGATTTTTCTGTTATATTTCCATTGACAAAATCAATAGGCTGTTTACATAAAACTGATATGTTTATTCTTATGTGTAAAATCAGCTGGTGCACCATAAAATCAGCTGGAGCACTGTAAAATCATCTGGTGCACCGTAAAATTTACTGCACGGAAAATCCTAAGGGCTTACTTATCTACGAACAGGTATAGAAAACTGCTGTTTTTGGTGCAGTATAATGAAAATTACTTTCCAAATAAGTTATATTAACTAATGGTAGATTGTTATTTGGCACCTGAAAATTAGAAGATGATTTTCATATAATTATTAAAATAATTAAAAGCAATGCCTATTTAAGTAAAATCCCACACAAACTTAAAAATTACTCAAGTAGAAATTTTGAAGTGAACTAACATGGGCTGATTTGAATCCAATGTTAGCTTGAATCTTATATTTTGACTCTTTATATAATTTCAATTTAGTATATGAATTTTCATAATTTTATAGTACATAATAATCTTATAATAAAATAAAAGGCGAGATGTATCATTTTGCCCAACAGCCATCAAGGTCAGACTGTCCAAAATCTGCTATTTTTAGATAACTGTTAAAAATACAAATTATTAGTTTTGGTTATAGATGCTGTAAAATTTTAATAGAAATCTGGCTTAGGTGATTTGGCATGAAAAATGTTTACTTTTTTTATACAAGTTGATGCTGTATTCGTTATTAACACTCAAAAAACTTTTAAGAACACTTTTTGAGCGATTTAGGACAAATTTAAGGCCGATCTGAGATTGAATACACAATATAAAAATAAATTACGAAAAACGGATGGAAAATAAAAATTGTATTTTCAATAATCCAACCTAAACACACCTGTCTAAGAGAAGTAGCAATACAATCACAACCCGTGTCACCGCCTCCGATGACTATCACATCCTTGTCCTTTGCAAGAAGTGGAGGTACGTTTACATCTCCCATTTGTTTCTTCTGCCATGATTCAAGGAAACTCATAGCGTAGTGGATTCCTTCGAGCTGGCGTCCAGGGATCGGTAGATCTCTTGGCCATGTAGCACCAGTGCATAGGATGACGGCATCAAACTCTTCATAGATTTCCTGATCGAAACAATTTACTAAAAGTTATATACATATATTGTTATTCTTTTTAAATACTTAGCAAATTTCAAATAAGTGTAAAATTTATTAAAAAGTTTGAATTAAATAGTTTAAAAAATTAGACTTCCAATAACATAAAAATTTTCATTTATATCAGTGAGGAAGTCGTACCAACTTTAAATACATTATATTATATTTCTAGAGGGATAGTGATATAAATATTACCTTGGCAGTTATATCTTTGCCGACATTGATGTTAGTCTTGAAGACAATGCCTTCATCGGCCATTAATTTAACTCTCCTTTGTACAACCTCCTTGGATAGTTTCATCGTTGGTATACCATATTGCAGTAACCCACCAATACGGTTGTTCCTTTCAAACACTGTCACAAGATGTCCAGCCTATAACATTTTACAATCTAGCATGTATTATATGAAAGAAAATAATATAATTAAGAAGGAAATGTGTTCTCACAAAATACATTATCAGTGAGAAAGAAAATTTAAAACCGGTGATTAGCTTTGGAACATATTCAATAACATTGGCCATTTATACAGAGTGATACAAAAGTCGGGCCCCCTTAATAATTTAAAAATTGTTGCAACATCAACTCCGTACTTTCAGGAACCTAATCAATTTAAAAAAAACTATTTTATTATGATTTCAAAAAAAAATTATCCGCCATCTTGAATGTAACTTTGTTTTTTAAATGGGAAGGTGGTCATGTGATACATCATTTCGATGTAGGACTTCAAGAGAAAACCAATGGTGAAATTTGCACATTAATATCTTTAACCTATTAAAAATGGCAACCAAAAAAACAGCCCGAACTGAGCTGCAAGTATTGTAGGTATGATTGAAAAGTCAATGAAAACCAGCTAAAAACAGCTCCTTCATAAGTTTAAACACGTAATAAAAGTTGTTTGTAAAACTGGTTTCCATCCACAGACTGATGCTGTACATTTGAGATGGCTGTAGTTGAAATATTTGTTATAGAGTTTTTATGTTATGTGTCTTTTTAAAGGCCTGATTTGCTCGAACCAGTATATAAGTATGTCTGCCCGCCAAGTATTGCTTGGTCTATGACTATGACATTAAGTGACGCCACTCATAGTTGGCAACACTACTCTCTACATTTTCATTACAGCTGCACGATTCACAGATTTATGCATGTTTATATATTTTTTTTATTTTAAAATTTGTTCAATTAAACATTTTTCTTAGAACTTCCATGAATGAGCAAAGTTACAGTGTATCATATTTGTGACAGTACACAGGTTTATACACTTTTGATAGTCTTGAACTGTGCTCGGCAAAGGGCAGAGAACTTGTTAAAGCCCAATTTAAAAAATATTAAATATATAGCTTTAAATGTGAGCAAAATTATTTGCACTAATAATTGTAGTGATTTGAAAATATTCAAAGGACACTTTATTTTTAAAAAAATGGAAAATTCAAAACAATAGTGAGGAGCAATTAAAAACTGATGTATTTGCTTAGCTACTTATTAAAAAGGGAATAAGTGCCCGTTGATATTGATAACCAATTGATCTACTACCATAAAGTTCTGTGTATCATATGTCAAATTCCGTATCATAGTTTCAGAAATAGAAATGAATATAATATGTTTCCTGAATAATTACAATACAGTTTGTATTTAAAGTTTTTGGTAGTGTTCGCTTTGTTTAGTTAATGTTCTTTGTCAGTGGTTATTTATTTATGTTATTTTAAAGTCAAGTTTAGAGAGTTTAGTACCTTATTCAACTGGTGAGCTGCGGCCATGCCTGCAGGCCCCGATCCAACGATAGCAACTTTCTTCTCCGTCCTAAATACCGGCGGTTCAGGTTTGATCCAACCCTGTTCGAAAGCGTGATCGATGATGGCACATTCGATATTCTTGATGGTTACTGGAGGCTCATTGATGCCTAGTACACAGGCTCCTTCACATGGTGCAGGACATACTCGGCCGGTGAACTCTGTAATCCAATCAAACATAAAGGCTTAGTAGTACTACTACCACTATACAACCACAAATATCGTTGTGTGGCATATCATTTGATAGCTTATTTAGTTCTGAATCCAAAAAGAATAATAATTAATATTAAAACAAAAACAGTACATCAAAATCGGAAAACACGATTTCGTTGCTTTTTGGCCGCCATTTTTAATCGGTTGAAAATATGGATTTGCAAATTTCACCGTTGGTTTTTTCTTGAAATTCTACATCGAAATGATGTATCAAATGACCACCTTCCTATTTAAAAAAACAAAGTTACATTCAAAATGGCGGATCCGAGATGGCGGATTTTTTTTTGATATCGTAATAAAATAGTATTTTTACATAGAGTAGGTTCCTCAATCACATCTACCTTCAAATTTTCCTTATATACGAAATATTAAACCGTACCTAGACTTAATTGACACTCTGTATAGCTTATGTCTTATACAGGAATCTACCTGATAACTTACATACGTTTAACAACTTTAAACTTCAGACATTTAAGAAATATATTACTACTCGACTTGCGAAGGGACACTATTGATAATGTAATTTTACAGGTAGCAAATTTCTTTACCCTTGTCTATTGACTTGTCTTATCTCACCCACTAATATTTTGAATACTTAGTGTTACTGCAGTTATGAATTGTGGATGCAGGTGGTAATGGTCCGATATTGATATGGGTTGGCACTTCCCACTCAACCAGTTTTGTATTTAAACTTTCTTGAATGTACCATACGCCTAAAGTAGAGGTGATAAGACTTCCTTGTGGTAGCTGTCTCAGATGCGACTCGTGCCCAAGCACAGGCTAATGCCTATATGGGTACAATTTCCTTGTCAATATACTTTTTTATAAGGAAATAAATTAAATTGATTGATTGAAGTCAGTTCAAGTTAAATTGTATATGCACACATTATAAATATAATTCTACCACGCAGCTGAACCGCTGACGTGAGTTGAGCAAATTTCCAAACTTAAGTCTATAGGTCTATGTTTTAGGGTTTCAACCAACAATTTGGGAAATAGGTCTATTCACGATGGTGCGGAATAGCTGCAAAATGTTTTGCAAGCCATTCTGCATATTGGAAGTATCTTCAATACACAAAGCATTGCGTGCTTCGCACGCCAACCCGAATATTGGGACTATCTTCAATACAAAAAGCATTGCGTGCTTCGCACGCCATTCCGCACATCGAAAGTATCTTCAACACACAATGCATTGCGTGCTTCGCACGCCAACCCCACGGTAAAATCCACCACATGGCTTTGAACTGGGTACTTCTATGGTATTTTACGTTTTGATCGATTTTGGGGGAACGAAGCTAGCTATAAGGTCGTGTAAAAAAAACAAAATGTGCAGAATAACATCCTACATTTATATTTGTAGAAAAACTCTAAAGTCCGAGCGACGTAGACAACCAACATGCGTGCCAAATCAAACTTAAAATGCGGCCGATAGAGTGCGAACACATATATACATACGATTTTTAATGACACCCCAAAACGTGTTCTGGGAACCATGATCGGTGCTCATTTGCTACTCCCGACCTTGTGTCTTACCATAAGGGCCACTGCAATAGCTCATTTTTCCTATGGAAATTCGCTAATAAGGATGGAGAGAGTAATTCTGCATAAACTACGATATAACTTAGCTAAACATTGCTATATTCACTTATATCTTTCTAATATTTATTTTCCATATTGTTTTAGTAGTTTGCATCATGTTTACCTGGGAAATTGTTTGTTTGTAACAGCTGATTCAAAGCTTCACTCCAATTGTTATGGAAAATGAGATCGTTCCACTTGGGTATAATATTACCCAAAGGACATCCGTGGGAACTTTGACAGAAAGGCACACCGCACTCCATGCACCTGGCTGCTTGTACTTTCAAACCTTTCCTAACGTGTGGAAAGTTGTAGATCTCGTCCCAGTCTTTGAGCCTCTTCTCCGCCGGTCTGTAAGGCGCTGTCTCTCTGGAATACTTGATGAACCCTCTGAAAACCAAGAGGTACTTTGTGTTTTATAAGTTCTACTTCCCTTGCTACTCCTAACACATTTAAAAAAAATAAAAAAATAAAAGAAAGAAACCCGAATAGGACTGCCGACAGAAGTGAAAACTGTCATAGTATAAATCGTTGGTTATATTGATGTAATCCGAATGTTGATAATTATTTTTTATCTTGTCCCATTTAAAATTAAAATCTAAAAATTAACATAAACAAGACTGTCTATAGTCAAATAATAATAACACAATTATAGGTTTTAGGCCTATACTGAACCAATACACAAATTTCTTTAATGCATCTACATTCATTACCAAAGGTATCAAGCAAGTTAGCAAAATTTAGACATTTACAAAAAAATGAGAAAGAACTATGTCCATTTTAGAGGTATCACCATGCACATTATTAACACACTTTACAAAACTAGGAAGTGTAATATCCATTTCAGAGGTATTACCAAGTGAACTATTTTACCACAACTTACAAAATGAGGAAGCACAATGTCCATTTCATCGGTGCCTATCATGACTAAATTAACCCATACAGCTATAACACAACTTACAAAATTAGGAAGTGTAAAGTCCATTTCAGAGGAATTATGATGTGAACTATTTTACCAAAACTTACAAAATGAGGAAGCACAATGTCCATTTCATCGGTGCCTGTCGTGACTAAATTAACCCATTCAGCTATTAAATTAACCCATACATAATTTTTTTTAAATATTGTATGTGTTATACAGCCTTAAACGACACGCATCTAAAATACAATGGGTACGGTACGGTGCGCGAGATTTCATTCGAATACCCAAGCAAAAATTGTCCAACATAAGAACTTTTCACTTCTAAATGGTGACATTACCTGGTTTTGTCTAGAATTTTGTCAAGACGTTTCTTCTCCATTACATTGTCACTGATCGAATCTTCGATATCACGAACAGACGTGTGATTATTTACAACAGGTACGGTTGAATTTAGGCTTTTAGTTTTGCCTTCATCAGCGGCTGCTGCTTTTTCTTTCTCTGCAAGCAGTGCTCTTTGGTACTCGTATGGGAAAACCTGTAGACAGTATCACATTTATAGTATCTAAAGTAATAACATAAATAAAGCAATGCAGTAGTTATTGAAATTTCTAATCATTTCAAGCATTGCCTAGGTTTTCTAGTTAAAGCTTAAAATAGAGCGGATAAAAGTTAGTACATGCTAAAATGCACAATGACAATGAATGCAAGTTAGGATATTTTAAATAATTATCCCCTTTAAGTGGCTTAATACCCCAGTCCCCAATCTATTTAAAATCAGCACTATTCTTATTTTACAGTTAAAATAACCTACAATTTCAACATCAGTTTTAAGATTTGGCTAACATTTTCAAGTTTTTAACAATATTATCTAAAGTTTTTTCACTTAAATAAAATTCTAAAAAGTTGTGCTCAGTTTTCATTAAATAGAATCATTATTCTAAAGAAAAGTAGTAACTATGTTTCTATTGTATTTAATTAAAAACTTTGACATTTCTCTGTAATATATATATGCTAGCAATCTGTATTCTAAAAAAATCGTAGTAGTAATAATCTATTTAATTAAATACTTAAACCTTCCGTTACTCAGAAATTCTAGAGTAATTTCTCATATTTATCCTTGGCTTCTAGTCAAGTGAACACCAGTCATTTGGAAAAACTTTTATAACTTTTAGTACGGCATATCAATAAACTGTCAACGTTTATCCTTATAGTAATCATCTATACTCTGAAACATGTGTGCATCTTCTCTTCATAAAAAATTTGTTTATACAAATTATATTATACCGGGCTATATTAAGTAGGGGTCTGCGGGTACCCGAATTTGAGGGTTTCAGGAGGGTATTTTTCACTACCCGAGGGTCGGGCGGGTCTGAAATAGATGTTAAAATACAGTCGAGTATTTTGGCTACACCCGGTAAATTCGGGTAGTGAGGAATCCAGTCCCGATAAATTCGGGTAGTGAGGAATTGAATACCCGATAAATTCGGGTAGTGAGGAATTAAAATGAATATTTCAATTTCTTTATGGTAAAAAGTAAAATTAAGTTGATAAAAGATATTTCAATATAAAAAATAAAGACAATGTGTCAAAAACTGAAACTTAAAAAAAATTATCCAACCTTCTTTATTTATATGATAATCACAACAAATGATCTCGACTCGACAAATGAAACAAAAATATGGAATCAAAACATCACGTTGATTAAAACAGCTAGGCAACTGTCGTTTACTTCAAGTCACTTAGAAAACACTATTATTCTGATGAAAAAAAGTCAAAAACCTAAACAGTAAAGACACATCTTGTGTTTTATGTGCGACATGACTATAATAATATCGTCTTGCATAATCCGTGCATGTTCCTACCAGTCCAGTATATTATAATCTATGTTGTATAAATTGTTACTTCGGAATTGACTAACCGATAATTTCACCCGAATTTTTACAAGAGAATCTTTTCTCCGACAACTGATCGCAGTATATGATGTTCTTTCAGCTTTTTAAACTAAGGTCAACATTTCAATTGCATACAAGCATGTTACCAGAAATTAAATATAAAGCCGAAATTCAAAATTCATTTTACCCGGTCGACGTAAAAGTTTTTGGCGGACATAACAGTTCACTTTTGTTTTACTCTGTATTTTGTCATTCCGTGTTGTTTGAGGTTATAATGAACATTAGATTCGTTTATTTCACATCACAGTCAATGTTTTGTTGGTTACAATTTGTGTTAAAATAAATAAATGTTTCTTTTTTTTAAACGGATGTGATATTTTATTAGTTCTGTAGTTTTTTGTTTTATTTTTCACTATTTTTGTATTGGGAAGTTAGATTTCGTAAAATAGTCAATTTTATCACTAGAAATATCGGTGCAGCTGGTCCTACTACTGCTAGGGCTACGAGTTTTGTAACAGATAGCGATCATGAGAGTAGGAATACTAATACAAATCGAAAGGAAAATAAATCCAAACCAGCAATCAGTAGGCCTACTTTTGGGAATAGAAAAAATATTTTAATTAGCCTAATAATTTAGTTTGGTTAGGCTGATTACGTTTTTAGTAACCTAATAACTTACTAAGTAGGCCTAACCCTACAGTATTAATATAATATTTATGAATTCTGAGGCAAGCGCTAAATTCAAAGGAAAAAGTTGTATTTTCTAAATATAACATCATCAGTTGCTTTGAGTTTTTGTTTACTACCCGATCAGACTCGGGTGAAATATTTCACTACCCGACCAGACTTGAGTGAAAAATTTCACTACCCGAACCGAACCAAAAAATCACTACCCGCAGAACACTACCGATAAGGTTTAATTACCTTTTAATAATAAATTTATCGTTTTCAATTTTACAACACAAAATGGAAAATTCACAAGACTGAAGTTACATAACAATTTAAATACATATCTTCCAATGTTTATTTACTACTGGTTTGATCTCTGCTACACCCACTAGCCAGCTTTCCATGTTTTGTATAAGACACTATTCGAGCCTTAAAATTTTACACAAAATTTAAATAATAGGAAAACAATACCTTAACAAACTTCATTGCAGGTTCAGGCCAAGTATCGATCAAAGTCTTGGCAATGAGAGAATCTGTCTTCCGATGGAACTCTTCCAACAAACTTTTCACGTAAGCCAAATCCTCTTCCTGTTCTAGTGGCAGAAGTTCCACCATCTCCAAGTTGCACTTACTGTTACAGACCACAGACAATATTGTAACTATATTTCATTCAACATCACTAGTCAGTAAAATGTAAACAAACAAACACGTCAAAACGTTAATACAATTTTGTTATTACCTCCTGAAGGATCCATCTACGTCCAGTACATATGCTATACCTCCTGACATGCCTGCTGCAAAGTTACGTCCGGTTAAGCCTAGGATGACAGCACAGCCTCCAGTCATGTACTCGCATCCGTGGTCTCCCACGCCCTGTTTACAGAAAACACTAACATTATTAAATCTTACTAATATGATACATTAAACATTTTCTACTCTCAGTTGGAGGAGGTCTTCTAACATATTGAAATTAGTCTTCTTATTTAATCTATGATGGCTTCTGACATTTAATTTAACTTTGTAGTACAGTTATAGAATTTAAATTACCAACAACTGTTGTGTTTCTTTTAATTTCTGCTTTGTAGTACATTTAATTATTTTTTAACATTTTATTATTTCATCTGTGATAAATTTAATTTTTCAGCACAATGCATTTGTGCTTACATTTTTAGTGTCAAAATGGCATCAATTCTGCCTGTAGTAGATGTTGAAATTGAAGATGTTATTCAGAAGAAGAGAACTATGATGAACTAAATTTGGATGATTCGGATACGGAAAGTGATAGTGAGTGTAAATTTGTTATTTGAACGAAAGTGAAAATTATCGTAGTGAAAGTAGGGTTAGGCCCAGGGCCGGATTTAGCATTTTGGTGCCCCTAGGCCCAATAATTTTTTCCGCCCCCTAGTCTGGTTAAAGTTACTTCCCCAAAAATCTTTATTAAAAAATTATATCAGGCCTATATGTTAATTGCTTAGACACCACTCCACGATGCAATTTTATCATTGCAAGGTTTTCGAGTAATTTACTTGGTTCTGGGCTTAACAAAATGCCGTCTTAAAACTCTTTTAGTAATTTTATGTATTAAATAGTGAGCTGACGACATCCCTACAGCCAGTTCTCCCGTGTTTGAGATCAATGTTGTAACGAAGTTGATGCATAATGTTGAAAAATAGTTTAACTTTACCAACAATTATTTGTTCCAATGAACTTCAAAATCAGAATGATTTTTTTGTAATCAATTAAAAAAATATGTTAAGTCATGGCTATTTATTTTTATTTCTAGATATTTTTTCTCTCGGCCGTGCGCCACCTGGGAGCTTGCGCCCATAGGCTCGGGCCTATTGGGAAATCCGGCCCTGGTTAGGCCTAGGTCTAACATTTAGGACTTGGAAACATTTACTGTGAATAAAGAGTTAAAGAGTAAATTTAGTTAAAAACATTTAAAAAAAATGTATTATATAATCAAAAATAAAATAAAAATATCATGAAAACTATCTTTATTGTTCAAGATAGGTGATAGTCTTAATTCGGTTTTGTACAGAGTGATTCAAGTATTTTAAATAAGAGTTAACTGGGAATACCATGTATGAATAAAAAACAAAATAGGAAAGTCAACAACTTGTAATTGAAATATCTTATTTATTAGGTTAGGTTGGATATCAACTTTAAATACTATATTTAAATGCCAGTAATTGAATCCAACTTGATTCCGTTAAAGATTTTAGGTTTGATTGTGATGAAAAATGACAAACCTCAACAACAGCGATGGCACCAGAGTTACGCACAGAGAATCTCTCTGCTGCAATTCCTCGGAAGAATGCTTTTCCCGATGTAGCTCCGTATAAACACACATTGCCCACAATAACATTCATGACAGAATCAAAGGTTGAAGTTTTGGGTGGGTAGATGATGATTTCTCCTCCTGACAAACCCTGAAAACATAACAGAATATTATTATAAGTTTTACTACACTCTTCACCATGACACTCATTGCTAACCCAAATAATTTTATCAATCATGCGATACACTCCCTTTCTACATTGAGTTTTTTAAACAGCATAATGTGTACATTTCATAAATTAAAAGCTGGAAACTCAAATTGAATTATTTTACTTTTAAATAATTATTTCTTTAGAATATTACCTTGCCAACATAGTCATTAGCGTCTCCTTCCAAAGTGACATGAACGCCCTTTGACATAAAGGCACAGAAACTTTGTCCTGCTGAACCTGTGAGTTTTATGTTAATACTGTGGTCTGGAAGTCCTTCATCACCATATTTCCTTTAAACAAAGATTTATCAGAGACTATAAAACAATGACAGTAACAACAAATTAATTATAATTACATTTGTGCTATTCATATCGGGAAGTGTAGCTACTTCAAAAGTTTGGCACCTTGTTTCGGTAAATTAGTGTACAGTTTTCTGTATTTTGTATTGTTTTTGTTATTTGTCTATAATTCGATGATTTATACAATTTTTTTAAGCCTAATTTGCATTTCTAATTTTTAGGTTAGTGTTTTGTTTAGATGTAGACAAAGTCGTGCTTGATTTTAAACTTTTATTTCAAGTACTGCTTCATCTTATTCTCAATAATTTAATTGAATACCATTTATGGTATTCATCATCTTAGTTTTGAAGTTATGACTAATCATGAG
>JAGFPH010013879.1:0-25231 GCA_018207615.1 Philaenus spumarius | reverse complement strand
ATTAAGAAAAAAAAATATAGGTGGCACTGAAGTCTAAAAACGTCACAATATATATATATATATACATAAAAGTATTATGTAACGTTCATGCTATAAAATACAGGTCAATAAATACAAAATAATATAAATACAATAAAGAAAATTCTGACTAACTTCACTTAATATCTGAAAGACTGAATTATTAATGTATGCTTCAAATTACTACTTCATGAAATGTGCTTCAAATGAAATAATTGCACCGAGGAACTAAAAACTAAAATCAACTTGAATGCAAGTTGCATTCTTGCAAGGTATTTAAAAGTATGAAAATAAATTGAAATTCGAAGAACCTCACATAGGAACTAAAACCTAAACTAAAATATTTAAAACACAAAATTTACACAAACTAAAACATTACCAAAATTTTCCCTGACTTTCCAGGTTTGTGGCAACCCTGTGAAATAGAATTTTATAGAAAATAAAAATAAAAAATATAGTTACAAGAACATTTTATTTTTTAAATATAGTCTACACATACAAAAACTGATTTATTTGGAGGTTATACAGGAACCTCAACCTTCAAAAGCAAGAGTTGTAAACAATTCTACATTTTCAATTTTTAAATTTGTTCTCCTGTCTGTATCACGAATGAAAAACTAAGCACAAATTAACTCGCGTCTCGCATAGTCTAGTTGTAGTTGTAGAACGAGTTGTAGACTTCAGGGAGTGTATGCGTTCAATGGAACAGCGGCCGCTGTTATGTCATCCGGACGCTGCCGAATTCCAGACTTCAGGGAGTGTATGAGCTCAACGGAACAGCGACCGCTGTTGCGTCAGCCGGACGCTGCCAGTCATTAGAACATTAGCAAGTACACAGTGAATTTAATTAACTTATCCGAACAAATTGATTGTCAGAAGTCCCTCAGTCTTAATTAGTTCTGAAAATCGACGCTCTAAAATCCGATCCGTTAAAATAGCGTCTTAAAACTTTGTATACAGAAACAAAATATAGTAGGCCTACTAAGCATAACCTGTCTTAAAATTTTTTCTTTTATGAAAAATTGCATTAATAAAACTATATAATAACGAAATAAGCTACTGTTAGTATTTACGCCATTTTGGAAACAATCTATATTTACGATTTTAGTAATAATAAATCACCGATTTTGCGAAAAATCGTCTTTTTTGCAAAAAACCGTTGATTTTGCGTTTTTCGCAATTAAACCTGGGATTTTGCAAAAAAATCGCACTTATCGCAAAATGCGATTTTTTCAGGTCCCTACCGTTAACATGAAATCATGATTTGACTATATTGAACCTTTATATGATCTGTTAACTCACCCTTTAAGTTGCATTCGCAGAACTCCCGTGGAGTTGTCCGGAGCCTTCCTAGAGTTTCCGTGTCCCAGAAAATGCTTTGTCGTCCAACAGTCGATCCTTGTCGCTATGCAGAGATCTAGCGAAACCCGTCAGTCTCTCTACAGGCACTGGCCTCGTTTCTAGGTCCAAGTCTTAACTTTATATAGTACGCTTGACGGAGCTACTAGGTGGGCTTTTGTCAGCATAAGGTATTTCCACAGTTTTTGAAGTATGTCGTAACTACCTTCTACATTTCTGTGGTCTGTCTTGTGACTTATAGATTTTACATTAAATATTTCTTAACTAATGACTATATTATAATTAATATTGTAACTAATCCACCTATATACACAACTATTCCTAACAACCCTTTGGAAAAATGTCTACGACAATATATGATGTCCTGTTTAACCTAGGTAGTGGCCCCAAATAGTCCAACAAGAGCTTTGTGAATGGCTCCACGTGTGGTACTATTGGCTTAAGTAATCCCTTTGGTTTCGGTTTTTGCCTGGAAGTTTTCATAGTCTGACACATATGGCAAGCTTAAACATATTGAATAATGTCCTTCATCATTGTACCCCAATAGTACTTCGCCCTTATTGTGGAAAGTGTTTTCGCGATCCCCGCATGTGCTCCAGCCATGAGTGAATCGTGATTTGACTTCAAAACCTGTGTTACCAACGACCTCGCTATCGCCAAAAGATGCTGAGTTTGACCGTTCGTGAAACTCGTGTTGTACAGTACATCGTCCTTGATGACGTATAACTTTGAAACACGCTACATCGCCTTGTCAGCGCTCGACAGGTCTATTATTGCTGGTCTCATCTTGAACAGATATCCGTCCGCCAGTTGCTCTGTTTCTATGTTGACCATTACAATATTAGTAATGTGAAATTTTGCTTCGATGTGTGGTATATCTACAGTAGAACCTCGGTTAACCGAAATAAAGGGGGGAGAGGCATTTCGGATAACCAATTTTTCGGTTAAACCGTCATAATATGCTAAAAATAGCCTATTAACATGGTGTGTAGGAAAAATGAATTTACAAACAATCTCTATATAATACAGTGTTTTATTTCAGCTACAAAAATTGTTATAATGGGTTAGAAAATACTATAAACTGAACAACTGAAGTTACTACAGCATTGTACATTACGTATTATTACAGACGGTACACTACTGCAACACGTTAACAGCTCTACTGTAACAGTGACTGAGGGCGGGCAATGGGAAAATTGCAAGGTCGGTGAGTGGGGACGGGGTGGGGGTGGTGAATCATCTCAAGGACACGTCAATCGTCCCTCGCATTGCCGCGCATCACCGATAAGTCACGTAGGCAATCTTTCAGGAGAAAGAAGCTTGGCGCAGCGAATTGCTGTTTACATAATATTACGTACTTATAATTACTGTAAAATGTTTATCGTAAATAATTGTATTCCTAAATACACGTGTCGATGTATGAAATTATGTTACTATTTATTTATTCACACTCCATAGTAGTTAAGTTTGTTTGAATTCGATTTAAAAATTTAATAATACTATTTATTGTATACCGTATTTACGGAACCGTTTCGGTTGACCCGGGTTTCGGTTAACCGAGGTTCTACTGTACCTGCATGTCATCCGGATTTCTGCTCAGACTGTCTGGAACCCTCATGATAGTGCCGGTTTATGTTTATTTTCGAAGTCATAATCAATTAATTTCATGGCGAGCCTATTTAACCTTGAACTTAATGTCTTTATATTCCTGTAATACTGCAAGCTAGCATGGTCATTAAAAACGGTGAAACGTTTGCCTTAAAGAAAAGATCGGAAATAGTTTACGGTATAGACCATGCTAAGTAATTCAATTTCAGAAACTGTCCACCTGCCCTCTGTGTGCCTATGGAGCCTTCTACTAACGTATCCAATCAGTTTGAGCGCTTCGTCATCCTGATAATGTGAGAGTATACCTCCTACACCATGTCTGCTTGCTTCGCACGAAATTACTGACTGCTTGTCCTCACTAAAGTTGGCTAATACTGGTGGTGTCGTTAGGGTGATTTTTAGTGTCTGAAACGCTGTCTCCTATTGTCCGTCCACTTGAATAGTTTACTGTCGGTGTTTTCCTTCTTTGTCAAGTGGCCTCGCAATATCCTTGGCAGTGGGAACCTGTCTGGCTCCATTTTCTCATTCAGTTTCCGCTAATCAACCACCATCCTCCATTCCCTGGTTTCTTATCAAGAATTGCCGGTGCTGCAAATGCGCTCTGGGAATCTTCTATGAGCTGTCCAACTCTGCCCTCTACGTCAAGCTCAAACGATAAGATTGTAATGCTGTGGGGGATCGTCCGTCATCTTGATTTTGTATGGAGGCATGTTCGCTTCCGGTACACTGCAACAATGAGGTGTGCCTCTCTGTGTTTGATTGTGAGTCATCTCCCGCGTTGTACACAATGACAGAAGTTGGTTCTGCCAACGAAATATGCCCCAAAGTCGTTGTCCGTAAGATCCTGCTAGGAATTGATCCTGTTGGATTTACAATCTGTAGTCGTACCGGTGTACTTGCAGTTATTGCGTGAATGTGTACTCCTCGCCGCTCCATCATCTCCGCTGAAGTTGTATTGTAGTCCGATCGGTGTCTGCGCGTTTGTTCGTGGCTCGACATGTACAGTCTCAAGCGGATGAAACACTATGTCCTTCTGCGAGATGTTGTCCTGCATTGTAGACATGACCCTTGTAGACGTACTGATCTTCCCTGTAGCTGAACCGTCTGGCTTACATAATCTATCATAGCATCATTCGCTGCCATAAAAATCGTTGCCAAATATTATGTTACACGCCAAACTGTCTACTACATAAACTGTCTGCATGTACGGCACTCCCTATATATACAATAGAGCTTAAAATAAATAGCACTTATAATATTTGGTCATCAATTTCTATCGTTCACACTTGCTGTAGTATTTTAAAAATTAGTTTTATCGCCGGTATTTCATAAAATTAGCGCAAATTGTATTCCGTCGTTATTTTGTTTTGCGGGAATTTGTCAATGTATTTTAAATAATATTTTAGCACTGGTATTTCATAAAATTGGCACAAATTGTGTTCGGTCTAAAAATTTTTTGGATTTTGTCCCTGCTTTTTAAATAACATTTCAACAATGGTATTTTGTAGAATTTTCGTAATTGCATTTGGTGCATTCGGATATCTTTTTATTTCGTGGATATTCGCCGTTGTATTTTAAATTACTTTTTAACACTGGTTTCATTAAATTAGCAAAAATTTATAGGATGCCGACAGTAGCTAAATTGTAAATAAACAGTAACATATTTTGATATCAGATTTGTAGTAGACACCCTGAAAATTAGTGACATCACCTCCAATTTGTTCCATTAAACTGTAGATAGGCATCACAGTAAACTATTAAATTTGCCTATAAATATTTTTATCAGTAAACAATTGCCTATTTATAAATTATTTGTGAGATTTAACTCATCATGAAATCTCCACAACCACAATACCTGAATGTCTTTTGATAGGACCCCTCTGATGGTAGGTGCTTACTAAGAAAGGGTTTTTCCAATTCCTTATCTAACCTCAAAAATCGAGAAAAATCAGCAAAAAGTTAGAAACGTTATTTCACATAAAACTAAATTACAATATTACACTTTATACTTGTTTGTATATTTTATATGTGATTTTCTAAAAAGTAATCACTTAACTACTGAAAATTATCCTAATGAAAATGATAAAATTGTGTATAAGAATTATATTTACATCTTCATCCAGCTTTCAAGTATATGTGCTGAAATAATCTAAAAACATATAAAATGCTAAACTTTATTCCTTTAATCCTTAATTAGACTAAACAAATGGTTTAAATTCTCAGCACATGTTATATACTTTGTAAGATGTGCTAGATGCGAGAAGAATAAACATCTCCGCCGGCCTGCAGAATATGTCCGAACACCCGAACCAGATTCGGGGGAAATTGGGACTGAGCTGGGGAAATTTTGGCCGGGGGAAAATCCACAAAAAATAAGGAAAATATAATTATTTTGCGGAAAAATAGGTAAGAAATCAATGGGAACAAAGGTCGGCCTAATCGGTTTGTACGATACATACACACAAAGTGTGTTGTCTGCTCTCTGCTGTAAGCTGCAGGTCGGACAGGGTTCCTATTTAATTTTCACCGCACAAAATATAGTATGGTCGAGCCGCTGATACTATATTAATCTTCACCGCACAAAATATCGTACGGCCGAGCCACCGATACGATATTTTTGTGCCGGTTGATGAATGGCAGATTCTTGATTGGCGTTCAAATACTTTCGTTAGGTATTACATAATTATTATGATGATACCGGTATGCAAATTTTGATTAGTTTTATACAAATGATATTATTCAAGCGATAAGAATTAAATCACATTAAACCAAATTATACAACGATATTTAATGCATAGGTATTACTGATGTTTTTAATTTTTTTAAAGAAATTCTAAATCAGTCTGTATCAGTAAAATGCGTACAATGTGATGACTCATATTTGTTTCCTTTTTCATTGCATAGATGGGGGTGGAGGGAGGGGTATACTGCTATTTGTTATATCTCATATCTTTCGTTTCGAATTTTTGACCCCGTCAGTTTATAAGTAGCAAGTGGTCTAGGTGGTTGTTTATTACTGCGATGTTTAAATTTATGTAGTGATTTTTTCCGTTGCAATTGTTTATTATTGTGATGTATGTAGTGAACCATCGGGGGGTTATTAAGTATTATATTTATAGTGTTTTGTAATATTTTAAGTAGTGACTGTGGTAGGTAATTCGGTAATTGAATTGGAACTAATTAAACATAACATTTAACTTTGTATTTATCACTTAAGTATTAGGCCTACTTTAAAACATAATAAAATAGCAATAATCAACTTGTATTTTTTTTTTTTTTTTTAAACCTTTTGGGACCATCTGACGATATTTCACCGTAGATATTTAATTTCACCGTATAGTGAATTAAGTAAAAATAACGCAATTATTATTTTTTTGAATATTTATATTGGAATTTATAATGAATATAATAATAATAATTATTAGAACATAATGTCAATAAATATGTTGAAATAGATAAACAAACTGCGTTAATCTCCGGAGCATTTGTAGAGAATAGCAATCAATTTTGGGGAAATGTTTAGTGAAAAAAAGTGTGTTCTGGGGAAATTTCGTGTGCTAAAACATTTTCTGCACCCCTGCATCTCCGTAGGGTTTTCATTAATTGGATAGCAAACCAACTTTTAAAGTTATTAAGAATAAGCCCGTCCCTAATTTTTATTCTTCAGGGTTGTTGACTATTTGACGATTGTTTTTCTGAAGCCACTTTCATAGTTTCAATTCAATCAACCATAGTATTGTTAATCCTTAAGCGGAAAGATAACTCACAGTACCTCTTACACAACAGGAGGTGACTGGTAGTGCTTAGTTGACCAATGTTACATTATACAAGGAAAAGTTGCATTATAATATTGTATAATTATAGGTGAAAACTAAATACAGTATATATTGTTTTAATATTGCAGGCGTATAAGCGAGTTACAACAGAAAATCACAGCTGTAAATAAGAAAATAACGGAGCAGGAGAGAGTATTAGAAATTAAAGAAAATTCTGAAGATACAATTATAACTCTACAAAGTCTACATTCTGAAATCCGGGTAAGTTTTGATTTTTAAATCAAGTTTTAGCCTAATTTTGATAGTTAGTTTGGTTTCTGTTAGTTTGGTTTCTTTGTTTGTCTATCAGTCCCAAAAAGTCACAATTTGCCTGAGGTCACTAATTTATTTGTAATGCCAGACGAAATCTGAATTTGAATTGTCCATGTTGTGAGGCTTACAGTGGTAAGATCGGATATCTTATTGTGAACCATTTGTCTAGCATAAGTGACAATTCTGAGTACAGTTGATGCAAAGTTTAGATCAATTTATAGATTCAGTCCAGTTGGTCTCATTCACGTGGAAGAAACGTTAATTTCATCGATATTTTTAGTAATAGACCATATCGAATTAACCAGACAGAGTCTCTTGGAAATAAGTCCGTCTATTAGCTAGGAGGGGAGAAAGTGGATCTAGTAAAACAGGAATTTATCCAGTTTCACAAAGAGATTTCTTTTACTTTCTCCATTTTTACATCATAATTAGCAGAATGTTAGAATTTGTAATCAGTGTTTTCATCTTTTTGTAAGTTTTATAGAATTTGTGTTATAAACTATGTCTTATTAAGTATAAATTACATTATTTGTATTTCTTAATAAAAAGCATCATGTCTTATATATTTAAATCTGTAAAAACTAATGGTAGTAAACAATGTGCCCAAATACTTATTTGAAGTCCCCAAACTGCCTAGAAATGCCGAAAAATAATTTTTATTATTGTGGTAGACACCCTGGCTTAGTTGTGAATCAAGTTGGATGTAACCTGTAATAATATACCTGCAACTTTTCAAAATTACCAACCGAAGAATGATTATGTTCACAGCTAAACACTTTTTTTTAATTTTTTGTTCTGTTTTTGTAGAGTATGAAGGCGACTAAAATATTTTATATAAACGAAATAAAGTTTGAAAGTGAGAGATACTGGTCCTGGAAAAGGAAAGAAGAATTGTGTAAGTTGAAACAAGACCGGCAATGGCAGAAACCATTGGAGAATATTGACATGCAACAGCAGTGTAAATTTGAAGAAGCTGCCACTGTAAACAAGAGGCTTAAGGTATGTTAGAGATTAGTAACTGTGTGAGATGTACCGGTATGTTAAATTATGATATCTTCTTTAACAGGGTTCCTACAATCAGGGAATATTGTTTTGTCATTGAGCTCCAGTAAAAATAAGGGGTCTTGTTTGCTCCAGTTACACGTATCATAAACAATTGAAGCAGTTTTTTTCTACCTGGCTTTAATATGTTACAAGTTTAAAAAAAGACCCAGCATGTTCCTTACACTTTCATAAACATACAGTCACAATAAAAGTATGTTCAAGATACATGATAATTTTGTAATTTACCATTAAACTAATTATTAATAATGGTTGGTAGCTTTGTGGTGATTCTAAATTTTTAGTTTTATTTTTACCATAAAATGTTTTTTATGATAATTATCATTATTTTGAATTCAAGTGAGCTTAGTTTGTTCTGATAAAAATAAATCTTGAATTTTAGGATTGAGTGAGGCTGCTGATTAGGGATGGGTCGATTCTCGATTCCAAAAGTCGATTCCACCGATTCTTGGCACTTTGAATCGTCATCGAGTGATTCCGTGAAAGTCGATTCCAATTCCATCGATTCCGAGTCCGGCCACCACCAATCTCTGCAAATATGTTTGGTACGCCGATTGCCATGGCCGCGGTATATATTTCCTCGTTATATTAGTCGTTACATCCCATTTCATTCCAATTCGAAGTATTCGGAGAATCTACACTACAACAAAATAATAGAGTAGTCGTAACCGTTACTTCTAGCCGTAAATTGTTCGATTCTCGATACAAATACCTATCAACAAAAAACGGAATGTTCATGGGAGAAATTAATGCCCGAACACAATTAGCAGTAATTTCATGAAATATTGGCGTTAAAACGTAATTTAATTTACCACAGTGAGTTTTCACGAAAGATGTCGAAACCTGAATACAATTAGGCAAAATGTATGAAATATAAGTGAAAAACATAATTTAAGTACCACAGTGGATGTCCGCAAAAAAATACCCGAATACAATTTGTGCCAAATGTATGCCATTGGTGAAATATTATTTAAAATAAAATGACGAATGTCCGTAAAAGAATGCGATGTCCGAATATTATTAGCGCTAATTTTATAAAACACCAACATTTAATAAAAACAGTGCATTATATACAATAGCGTTAAAACATAATTTAAGTACCACAGTGAATGCCCGAATACAATTTGTGCCAACATGAACTACCATTGGTGAAATATTATTTAATATAAAATGACGAATGTCGTCAAAAAAGTACGACGCTGAATATCATTAATTTTATAATTACTAATATTTACTAATTTTAGAAAACGCCGGCGTAAACCTTAATTTAAATTACAACGGCTAAGGTCCGCAAAAATATAATTTAGATGACAGTTGTAAAATTCAGAAAAAGTGGAAATTATATGTAGCTATTTTTGGGAATGAATAACAAGTAGGCTAAAACAAAGGCATTCCGTCAGGACTCATACAAAAATCATAAATCACGGGTAACGTAAGTCCCAAAAATGTCCGAAATGTTTTATCCAACCTAAAACAAATAGAACTATTATTTTTAACTTTCGTTACCGATCTATAAAGTGTGTTAGTTTTTGTCACAGTAGACATCCTAATTCTATTGCCACGATAAGAAACGAATCCAATTCACACGATAAGAAACGAATCCGTAAGTGGTTGACCTTGAGCCTACCTGACTTGACTTCTTGTGTACAAATAACTAGGGGTGCAGAAAATGTTTTAGCACACGCAATTTCCCCAGAACACACTTTTTTTCACTAAAAATTTCCCCAAAATTAATCGCTATTCGCTACAGATGCACCAGACATTAACACAGTTTGTTTATCTATTTCAACATATTTGTTGACCTTACGTTTTAATAATTTTTATTATATTCATTATGAATTCCAATATAAATCTTCAAAAAAATAATAATAGCATTATTTTTACTTAATTAACTACGGTGAAATTAAATATCTACAGTGAAATATCTTCAGATGGTCCCAAAAGGTTTAAAACAAAAAAAAATATAAGTTGATTATTGCTATTTTATTATGTTTAAAAGTAGGCCTAAGGCCCGTATTGCACTGAAAAATATTTCATAAAATATGTTTTATAAAAGTTCTTTAACAAAGATCTGTGATAGTGTAATGGGCTATCTTTTATAATATATTTCTTTTATAACATTTCTTTTATAAAATTTAAAAGGTTGGCATTTTACCTTTTATAAATGTTAGATACATTTTTACCTTTTAGTATAAGTCCAAAATGTTTTATAAAAGAGAATCACTTTTCAAATCTTTTATAATAGGTGGATACCATCTTTTATAAAACATATTTTATAAAATATTTTACAGTGTAACACTTAAGTAATACTTAAGTGGTAAAATCAAAGTTAAATGTTATTTTTAATTAGTTCCAATTCAATTACCGAATTACCTACCACAGTCACTACTGAAAATCGTCCATACAGATCACACGAATTGAAAGAAAATTTAACTTAACAATTCATTTGTCACATTTAGTTAAAAAATAAGTTATCATGACGCGCTACGACTTTTTAACTGTCAAAATCAGTTCTCCCATACCCAAAAACACATAAAACTTACTACCCCTCATTGTATTTTCAAAATTTTGATCCAAAAACGAGACCCCGACGCGCTACGACTTTTTGACTGTCAACATCGGTTTTCCCGTACCCAAAAACATATAAAACGATACCCCACACTGAATTTTGTTTCAAAAACGTGATCCCGACGCGCCACGACTTTTTAACTGTCAAAATTTGTTTTCCCGTACCCAAAAACATATAAAACGTTACCTCACACTGTATTTTCAAAATTTTGAACCAAAAACGAGACGACGACGCGCTACGACTTTTTAACTGTCAACATCGGTTTTCCCGTACCCAAAAACATATAAAACGATACCTCCCACTGAATTTTCAAAATCTTGATCCAAAAACGTGATCCCGATGCGCTACGACTTTTTAACTCGCAAAATCGTTTTTTTCGTACCCAAAAACATATAAAACGATAGGCCCACACTGAATTTTCATAATTTTTACCCAATATTTTCAAATTTTTGACCCAAAAATGTGACCCTGACGCGCTACGCCTCACGCTAGAAGCGCTCAAAAGCTTTTCAGCTCTCCGCAATAAAATTGCGAAGATTTTGGTAGCAACAGAAGTTACCGTGCATAAAGGAAAACTGACGCACAAAAAATCATCGCATCATTTCAATACTTCGGCATTCTAATGCAGGCCGAAATGATTACGCACATCACATTGTACGCATTTTACTGATAAAGACCGATTTCGAATTTCAGTAAAAGAAAATTAAAAAACATCGGTAATACCTATAGGCCTACATTAAGCATCGTATAATTTGGTCTAATATGATTTAATTCTAATCGCTTGAATAATATCATTTGTATTAATCTAATCAAAATTTGCATACCGGTATCATAATAATTATTTTTTAATACCCAACGAATGTATTTGAACGCCCGTCAAGAATCAGGAAACTGCCATTAATCAACCGGCACAAAAATATCGTATCGGCGGCTCGGCCGTACGATATTTTGTGCGGTGAAGATTAATGTCGTATCGCGGGTCCACCGTACGATATTTTGTGTGCGGTGAAAATTAAATAGGATCCCTGTCCGACTTGCAACTTGCAACAGAGAGCAGACAACACACTTTGTGTGTGTGTTGGTATATGTATCATACAAACCGATTAAGCTGACCTTTGTTCCCATACATTTCTTATCTATCTTTCCCCAAAATAATTATATTTTCTTTATTTTTGGTGGATTTTTTCCCGGCCAAAATTTCCCCAGCTCAATCCCAATTTCCCCTGAACAAGGTTCGGACATATTCTGCAGGCCTGCAAATAACAGCATACGCACAAATAAAAATAAAACAAGAAGCGTTTACTTAACAAAGGAAACAATTGCCTAAACATTTTACTGGGGAAAATGTCTACATACATCAAATTAAGAATGTTTTACATTTTCCCCTACTGATATTTATTTTATATGGTTTTTCTGTTCTTAAGTTATCCTTAAAAAGTTAAACCCCTACTCCTTAATAGCACAATACCTTACAAGCCCGGTAAATAGGTTTTTCCGTGCGAGCATGATAGTTCCCGCGTGAGGCGCAGCCAAGTCCGGATTTTCATGTGCAAGCACGGAAAAACTTGCCGGGGGAGTTACGTACGATATTTTTCATTATACTACACCGAAAAAGCAACATATTTTTAATCAAAACATCTTTTTATATATATATAAAAAAAATTAAACTTGTTTGAGTTTTCTTTTATATTTCCATTGACAAAATCAATCAGCTGTTTACACAAAACTGATGTTTATTCTTCTTTGTAAAATCAGCTGGAGAACGGTAAAATCAGCTGTTTACTTAAAACTGATACGTTTATTCTTATTATTTGTAAAATCAGCTGGAGAACGTTAAATTTACTGATCCCTACACAGCTGATTTTATAGTATTGTGCACGGAAAATACGGACTTGCATGTCTGTGTTTTCTATGTCTTTGTACACAGGTATAGGAAACAGCTTTTTAGGTACAGTATAATGAAAAAAATATGTATACATTTTTTAATGAATCCAAATCGGCAGTTTTATGTAAATTCCTCTTAGTTCAATATCAATATTAACAAATAACATTAACATCAAAGAACCATGCAGTTAAAATTAAATAACAATGTGGTCATTGAAATCAGGAATCGATTTCTTGGAATCGGAATCGATAAATTTGAGAATCGACCCATCCCTACTGCTGATTATAGGAATTGTGGTGTAAATTCAGTTAACTGGACTCAAGAAATCTAGACACTGAAAAGTGTAAGCCTAAAATTAACTTACAGCAAGCACTCAGCAATCAAAATGCTTATTTTAAATTAAATCTATTTGTACTGAAGTAATATGCTAAATACAGTAGATCCGCGGTTATCCGAGCCCCGACTAACCAAATTCCGGGTTAACCGAGGTAGTAAAAAACAAACAAAAATGTTCGGTAGTTCGGTTTGCGGTAGACGCGTGCGTTAAAGAAACCGTGCAAAGTGAAATCCGCATATAGTGGCAAATCTACTGTACACTTATATTTGTCACATAATGTTTTGTCAAAAATGGTTCCGGTAAATAAAACACACAGTTTTTAATCATTATTAAATACTGTACAACATAGTAATTCCAATGCTTTGCAAATTGTCAATAGAATAGGATTTTTTACGTTTTAAGGTATTTTGACCACTACAAGTACTGTTTATTCAAGAGAATAATAGATTTTCTAAATAAATAACATAATTTATTTATTTATAGGTAGTGAACTAAATAAACAATCAAACAAATGACTTGAATAAACAATAATATTAATCGGGTAGTCGGATACACTTAGTAGCATAGTAAGAGTAGACAGGCGTCTGTACTTATAACTAATACAATTTTAAATAGAGCATGAGTTGAAAAATTTAAGTTTACTACATACCAGCTCATACTGATTGAAGTTAGCGATTCATTTACTTATATACTTAAAAACAAATCAAAGCCTTGTCCTTTGCACATCTTTAACACTGTTTTTAATTGATCTAGTTGTAAATTATGAAAATGTGTCTCAAAGTATGCCCCTTGAGGTTAGCATCCGTATGTTCAATTCTTGAATATCCAGGCAGTTTCAAGGAATCCATTGAAATATGTTGTTGCAATTAATAACTAGACCGTCCTAGCACACAACTTTACATATTACAGGTTGAAATGTAAATATATTTAACTCTGGCTACTTAATTCACTAGCACCATTATTAGGTCTACCATCTCACCGCGTCTGACTTGAGAAGTATGAGGCCACGATCGTTCTTCCTAAACTATCGAAACAGGAATCGTGCTTCACTGCCTACATGATGTATTACTCATATGAAACATTATATTTTATCAAATGTAATTTCTGTTCATTGTTATACCTCAGATCAAGGTCCAGATTCACAGATAAATTTATCACATGTTCAGTTCATGCCTCACTGTTTTTTATGTATGAATTATTACTTGCTCTCATCTTTTAAGTTATGAATACAAGTTATTATTAGCTCTCAGTACAGTGGCGGGCTTTATAAAGACTATACGTATACGCAAATATTCTTGATGAATAGATAACCTTTGTAAAAGTTTCTTGGTTCCCTCTGTCTAAAATTATAGTATATGTCATTCTTAACTGTAGTGAATTGTAGTTTATTTTCCTATGTGCCTATTTCTGTCTTAAAACACTTCATATACACTTATTGTTTCAGTTTAAACATAAATAAATAATATATATCTATATCTAAATAAATTAGTCTCAACTGGCTGGACCTGTCTTTTCAGCGCTGGCCAAGAAATTTCTTACATGCCAAACAATAAGGATAAGGAAACAGAATTAACTATACAAACTATTTTAAATTTAAATAATGAACTAGCTGAAGAAAACATAAAGTTACAACAAAATACACCTGATAGTAAAGAAAACATACAGAAACTTTAAGCCCCCAAGAAAACAGGTATACAAATTTTCAGGACACAAGTCACTCTAAACAATTACCTCCATTAAAAAAAAAAATCAAAAAAGAAAAATATGTATAGAGTCTAACACAGGCCATGTGAAGTTCTAGTACAATCAAATAATGGGTCAAAAATTCACCCCAGTGAAAAGTGGGTAAAATAATAGAAACATCAAAAGAAAATATTGAATATATTTTAAAAAGGGCAACACTCTACTACTACATTAGGGGTGTGAAGCAAGCAGGGTCTCCTCAAATTTAAATACACCAGCCCCTAACTTAAAAAGATAATATCATTATTTATTTATAAAATGCATGTTGTGCAGGATGCTTTGGCTCTACAGAAAGATTTCCAAGAAAGTCATATTTTCCAAGGCTATCCGGAAAGTGTCAGTCAATGGGTTATTCATGAATTACAAGTAATGGTAAACACGTTAGATGCTGAGAGAGCAGTAGATCAACTTATTGTAGACCGGGCTACGCTCAACAAGAATCTGCAAACTTTAAAGGTAAAATATTCAACTCAACCTTTCATATGTGGTTTTTATGCAACCATTTAATGAAATTTGTATAGCTTCTGAATTGTTCAAAATAATCTAATGAATTTTGTGATATTTTGTTGTGAACAAATTGTCCTTTCAAGAAGTACTATTCAGTATAGTTATATTTTAGTATTTCATATTTAAAAATTGAATAATTTTTAACAAATATATTCTTATGGTATATTAATTTTTGTTTAAACCTAGCCTAAACTAACTTATAACTCTCCCTTTGGTAACATATATCCATTTATTTTTTGTCTTGCTAAATTGTCACAAATATATTCAAGCGATATATAAAATCTATATAGTCAACTCCCGATTATCCGGGATAATTAGCGGCAAGACACTCACGGATATTGTGAAATCCCGGTAAAAGCAATTCGTTATAGTATAGGGCACAAAGACAAGGTATTATGCAAGAATTATAAACATAATGGATATACTGTACCTTTAATCACTCCTAAAACGTATAAAAAACTACAAACACTGCATTATTAGCGAATTTCCATAGGAAAAATGAGCTATTGCAGTGGCCCTTATGGTGAGACCCAAGGTCGGGAGTAGCAAATGAGCACCGATCATGGTCCCCAGAACACGTTTTAGGGTGTCATTAAAATTCATATATATATATTTAGCTAAGTATCCCTGCCACGTCCGTTCAGAAGACCGCGTTATCACTTCCCCTAGAATTACTGGAGTATATAGGTTTTTCATGAAAGCATATAGTACATTATCAATTACACCGTGTATGATCCGCTAATCAGTTATTACGTATCTTTTAAAATACGAGAGATTTTATTTTTTCTAAAGCTCTCCTAATAGCACGTCCGTTCAATTTGCAGCTTTATCGGATCCCTTGCATATACGTTTGAACTTAAGGCTATTCCCACGACCATCTTGTATATTATTTTTGGAGATATAGACTTAACGACATCCAACAATGTTGCCAGTTTTACTACTATTTTTAAACCAAACCGATCAGCGTTTTGTGTTGTGTCTATCGCTTCACATCCGCTGTACATCCTTTAGACGCAAGCCGTTTCCTGTTTTAGAGTTCCCATGTCCACAACTTAAAGTACGTAAGAATTGGTCAAGAGTGACAAGGACAATTCCATCTCTTTCTATCAAACGCATACTCACTGTTTCTGCTTCATTATCTTTTGCTATCGCCATTGCGCCATGTTAGACTTTTCACCGTTGGTACATTTACAAATAACAAACAATCTCATTGATGGTGTCTTCTTGTTTAACTATAGATTGTTATTAAATAATAATAAGTATATAAATAAATAACTTGTGACTTGTGAGAAAGTAACTTAGATAAAATAAAACCTGAACACAAAATCTCACAATAAATATGTTTACTAACCTCAAACGCGTTTCAACGACAATGTCACCATCCTCAGTGATGCACGGGCTACAGTAACCAAACTATAACTAGATATAACTATAACCAAACTTATAACTATAACGTGTTTGAGGTTAGTAAACGTATTTATTGTGAGATTTTGTGTTCAGGTTTTATTTTATCTAATATGAAGTACGCATGTATTTACTCCCTTCATTCGCTCATCAACTTTTTAACGAGCAATAAACATTGTATTGTTTTTGAATTAGTACTATTTTATATTACGCTATCCGACAGATAATATTAAATCTGCCAGTTTAAGTCAATATATAGGGTGTCCCATAAGTAAACAGCAAAACTTAGGAAAATGTTTCTATTGGTCAAATTAAGAGAAAATTAAGAATATTTTTTTTCCCAAAAACGCTTTGTTTTCCTGATATCTTCTTTTGCAAAATAATTCATATCTAAAGAACGATTTCACCTTGGTATGAAGTTTAAACTGGCAATGATCTATTTTAATAAAAATAATGATTATATCCAATCATGCGCTTTAAAATGGCGGCTTTTTGAAAATTTCAATTCTAAATTATCCACAGACCGTACATTTTAATAACAAATTTTAAGACACCTTTTTTGTAACCCTTTCAATTCCCTATCGGATGTTGTAATTGTCAAAAAAATCAGATGAAGGATAATAGGTACGTTACGTCTAATAATTGGTTTGTGCAACCCGGCATCCTATATCAATACACTAAATACAACAATATGCTAGGTACGTATGCTGTTATTATCCATAACTTAACTATTATCCTTCATCTGATTGTTTTGACAGTTGCACCATCCGATAGGAAATTAAACGGGCTACAAAAAGGGTGCCTTGACATTATTTGAAAAAATGTACCGTTTTTAAGTAATCCAGGTTTGAAATTTTGAAACAGCCGCCATTTTGAAATGAATGATTGGAAATATATGATTGCAATGTTAAACGTCATGACAAGTTTTACTCAATAGGTTTAACCGTTCTCTGGATATCAATTATTTTGTAAAAGAAACGGCCGATATTTGGAAAACGAAGCGTTTTTGAAAAAAAAATATTCGTGATTTTCTCTTTATTTTGACCCATAGAACCGTTTCCCGAAGGTTGACTGTTTACTTATGTTACACCTTGTATATAAAATTTTAAATATCATTTATATTCCTATTTTAAATATTCTCCCAGTTAAAAGATTATTGTAAAAGTAAACATTGTCAAAACATTTTTATCTGAATAAAATTAAATATAGTAGTACCAAACATTAAATTAAATTAATATAATGTATTACAATAATAATTGAGTAAGACTTAATATGAGTTAAGTCTATAAATGATCAAATTTACAGAAATAAATTTACAAAGAATTTTAATGTATTGATTGAACTTTAACAAATAACGATATAGTGCAGTCATTGAAGCGTTATTGCTCCGAATTTGTTTACTGTGAACCGATTTGCATGAAATTTTGGAATTGGGCTCATCTTACCCTTCTTCTTCTTCTTCTTCTTGTAGTGGGCGGTCCAGAACCTTATGCACGTCAGCCTCTAGGGCTTATTGCGCTCCCACAAAGGATGATGGTCCCTCAGTTCCTCCTGTCCAGATTCAAAAGCCCATTGAACTTTAGAATCTGTTTGACAAGGTTCTCCTGTGGTATGTTTTGTCCTTTGTGCAGTTTGCCAAAGGTTTCATAGCTCACCTGTTCGAGTCTCTCACACTCATATATTAGGTGTTCCGCAGTTTCCTCCTGCAAGCCACATATCCTGCATGTAGGGTTTCCAGTGAAGATTCCCATGTTCTTCATGTGTTTACGAAGGTGACCATGCCCTGTGATTAGAGCGACCACCTCCCTTACCTTGCACCTGCTCAGTGACAGGATGTCCGATGCAATCTGTCTAGATGGACCTAGAAGTGCGAGTTTGCTCATCCGCAATCCAGGGATGCCTCGCCACCTTCTTCCATGCTCTAGCTCTGCCCAGTCCGCCACAGCTTTTATAGCTGTTGCCTTGGATATACCACAGAACGGTTGTGGTCCCATGAATTCAGATGCTGCTGCCTTGTTCGCCAGCTGGTCTGCACATTCGTTTCCATCTACTCCAACATGTCCTGGCACCCAACATAGTGTGACTTTGTTGAGGCCCGCCAGCTGTTTTGTGGATTCGGCACATTCCCAGACTAGTTTTGACCTGAACTCGTTTGAGCTCAGGGCTTTTAAAGCTGCCTGGCTGTCTGTGTATATGCAGATTTCTTTATTCGAATGTCCTAGCTTGAGATTTTCTCTGACACATTCCAATAGAGCCGTGATTTCTGTTTGGAATACAGTTGGATGTTCCCCCATTGGCAGCACACATTCCTGCCTTGGGTTCCCACCACATATCCCTACACCTGAGCTTGTTTTGGAGCCGTCAGTGTACCATTCCAGCTCACACCTTGGGAGGGGTCTCCTTCCTTCTGACCATTCCTCGCGGTTTGGTATTACCACTCGGAAGGGCTTTGAGAAGGAGTATTTTATTTTCATATGGTCTGAGATCATATCAAGAGTCTGATCTCCTACCGCCAATGTTGTAATTCTAGAATGTCCCATATTTCGTGGGCATTGTTTCCAGAGTTCCTCACATTGAAGACGGTGAGCACTCTTTCTTGCTGCTACCTTTATAAAGAGGTCCAGCGGTAGAAGGTTAAGGCAGCAGTCTATGGCAGCACTAGGAGCGCTGCTAATCGCCACAGAAGTATACAGCCAGTACATCAGCTTAGGCTTCAACCCCCATGTCCGACCCACCATGCGTCTGCTCGCCATTAGTGTCCACTTACCTCTATCGATTACACGATTGAGTTGCGCACAGAAATTAAGCCTCTGGTCTAGGATTATACCTAGATACTTTACCTCTGATGCTATGGTGATCCCACTGCCACGAAGGATTAGGGGCCCAAAGCTCTCCAGTCTCCTTCTTCGGGTAAATGGGATAAGTAGAGTCTTACCCGGGCTGACGCTTAGTCCTGTTTCCCCGCACCATCTTTCTACAGTCCGAAGCGCCCCCCCGAGCAGCTCCGCCACAGTTGGTACAAACTTACCAACCACTAATATAACAACATCGTCTGCATATGCTTGCGCAGACACACCACCACTGTTGAGTTCTCCAAGAAGATCGTCCACCACTAGGTTCCACAGAAGGGGCGAGAGTACGCCCCCCTGCGGACATCCCCTGGTCACTCTTACCTCCACAGTTTCATCATACAGAGAGGACTCTACGACCCTGCACTTCAGCATGGTTCCGATCCATCTGCAAAGCAGATCCTCGACCCCATGCCTACTGGCAGCGTCAACTATCGACTCTGTTTTGGTGTTATCAAAGGCCCCTTCGATGTCCAGGAAGGCACCAAATGCTACTTCCTTGCACTCCAGGGCTCTTTCAATTCTGCCCACCAAATGGTGCAGTGCGGACTCGCAGGATTTACCTGGCATGTAAGCGTGCTGATTTGTGTGTATAGGGCGCCCCATGAGCGCTCCATCACATATGTACCTATGTATTACCTTTTCTAGTACCTTCAGCAGAGTAGATGTTAAGCTTATTGGTCGAAACGCCTTAGGATTGGTATAGTCAACCTTGCCTGGTTTCGGTATAAACACGACCCTGGTCTTCCTCCAGGATCGTGGAATGTGTCCAGTGGCAATACTGGCCCTATATAGCCTGCATAGCATTGTCCACAGATTGTCTACATTTTTCTGGAGGCAGACGGGTCTGATCCCATCACCACCAGGAGCTTTATATGGATCGAATGTCCCCACGGCCCATTCGATCATACTACATGTTACTATCTGACTGGCCAGTTTCCAGTCAGCTGTTTTAGCAGTGGGTCCTCCATCATTACAATTGTAAGATGTTCCCCCACCGCCTCGTGTTACCGTACACCCCGGAAAATGTGCCATCAGGAGTTCCTCAAGCACTTCTCCAGGCTCCACAGCAAGTTTCCCAGTGGTCTTTATGATATTGCCCACCGGTGATACTGGGTCTTTAGCCAAGAGTTTGTGTATCCTGGATGCTTCCCGCACACCCTCCAACTCCGCGCAGAACCTCATCCAGGAGTCCCTCTTAGCTTTCCTTATCATCCTGCTATACTGAGACAACAGGTCGTGATAAGTAACCCAGTTCCCTTGGATCTTAGCGATCTTAAAGAGTGCTCTCACCCTCTTCCTCATAACTGACAGCTCATGGGTCCACCACCCAGCTCCCACGTTCCTCACACGTGTCAAAGGACAGTGCTTCTCGTAGGAGCCCATGATGGCCCCACTGAGCTCATCAGACACGCGCTCCAGTTCATCTACATCCTGGATCTTACCTGTCATGAGTCTTGTTTTCACCCCAAGATCATGTTCATAGGATTCCCAGTCTGTCCTTCTCGGATTCCTATACGTCTGGCATTGTAGTTTCAGTTCACCTATCCTGAAACAAATATGCTTATGATCTGACAAAGATGGCTCCGACGATACATGCCAATCATGTATCCTCTTCGCCATCCTTGCAGTACTTAGAGTAAGATCGATAACCTCACTCCTTACTTTGGTTACAAAAGTTGGTTCATTACCTTTATTAATTATTTCTAAATTATTGGAGATAATGTAATCTAATAGTAACTCACCCCTCCTATTAGTGTCTGTGCTCCCCCACACCATGTTGTGTGCGTTGGCGTCACATCCCAGGATGAGGTCCGACCCTCTCCTGTCAGCGTATTCCACAAGGTCCTGAATCCCTGTCGGCAACTGTCCTCTGCCATCATCGTACGGAAGGTAAATTGATGATAGCAGTAGAGTTTTTCCAAGTTCAGCCATGACGAGTCTTACCACGGTCATGTCTCTGGAACAATATTCTAGAACAGGTACATACATTAGTCTCTTATTTACCAATATGCATGTTCTAGGACCATTATCACATTTAGCATACACTAACCTGCCTCCTGTGTTTCCTAATCCTGATACTTTGCCCTGTCTAATCCAAGGCTCCTGTATCAGGACAGCATCCAGGTTCCCTGTAGCAAACCTCCTGCACAGCACCGCAGTTGCAGCCTTGCTATGCTGAAGGTTTATCTGCAGGATTCTCCCCTTCACCATCTAGATTTTCCTTAAGGACTCTCAGATGCACCTGCTCCAGACCCAGGTACACCTTCCATCCCCTTGTCTTCAGCGTTCTGGCTGACAGCTCATCAATGACAAGAATGAGAATCTGATAACTCTCTTCCTTCTTGCCACCCACCATCCTCCAGTCCTCAACAACCAGGTTTTTATTTTGCCTGCCCAACATCTTAAGAAGGGCAGCCGGCTCTTTCTTAGCCAAACACTTAGAAGTCCTCAGAAGAACCTTGGTGGTCCGCAGGAGGTCTTTATACCATCCTACCCTCACCGCGGTTCCGCCTTCCCCTCCAGTGTTCAACTTAGGAGCCGTCTTCTTTAACCACTCTGTTGTCTCTGCATTGTCGCAGGTAATAACTAGTGCCCCTCTTTCTCCATAGGACTTTTGAAATTGGAGAGTTGTCTCACCGTCGGCCAGACTAATCTCCTCAATCAAAGCCTCTTGAAGGGCCTCTAGTTGCTCTTCCGTGAGTCTTACCTCCGGATAGGCTAATGGGACTATGACCATCTTTTCTCCTACAAGCTGGTCTCTATAGGCGGTCTTATTCACACCTTCCCCGCTTGTTTTCTCAGGACAGGCCGAAGGGTATCCCTCCCCCTGTCTCTGCTTCTTCTTAAAAGGTGCCAACTTTTCTGCAGACGATGTGCTCGCCGAAAGGTGCCTCTTATGCTCCCCCTCGGTTAACCCCATCCGCTTCTTGCCGACCACCTTTTTCCATTCGGCCTTGGGCAACCAAACACCCTTAGCCTCACGTGTTTCTTTCCGGGTCTTCCTCTTGGGTTTCCCGTCCTTATTACTGCCTACCTCAGTGTCGGGCAGTAACCCAACACCTTCCAGCAGTTTATCTTCCTCACCGAGATCCATGATCTTCTCGTTGTGGCTGTTTTCATCAGCAGTAACATTTAGGGTCTGACCCCCCGACATCACCGCTTGATGTACCAGTTCAAGGTCTTGTTCCGTGAACTGGCGAACAGGAAAGCCCTCTGCTTTCCTCACCTCCTCTTCTCTTTCCATCCTCTCCTCTTCCTCCATCCGCGACAGTTGGCCTCCCCCAGAATCCGAGAGGCTTTCCTCCGAAGAGGGTGGACTAGCCGGGCTCTTGCCCAACGTACCACCTGGGGACAAATTGTTAATTCCGCTCATCGCTCATGTGGAACAGTAGATTATTCATCCTTGGTTTATTCTCGGAGTTCCTTCTCCTAGCCTTTGGGTTTCCACACCCTCGTGTGCAAGGCAGCACGTTGTTGGTTCTTCCGCCTTCTCCACCGTTGGGACCTGGGTCCTCATCCGCCTTCGAAGCCGTTGACCTGTTTTCACCATGTAACCCTAGGCAGGGGCCCTTACATGGTGCTACCATCCGGAGCCAGATGGACCAAGGTTTTTTTGAGAGGTGTTACTCCCCTATCACTCCTCCTTCCAACATCACTTAGTAATGTGGCCCCGGGCTTGTGACCGGCGTAGCGGAGTTCATCTTACCCTTAACTTCAAAAGTGAAAATTATCTGAACTCCGCACTCACCCTGGGGGTGGTTGCCACCCTTTCTCATTGGTGTACATTTTTTTTTTCAAAATAACCTCAGATATCGATAGAAGGCCTAATTTTAAGCAAAAAAATCTTTTATAAAGTTTTTTAAAAAAACCCAATACTTTTCAAGTTATTGGCAATTGAAAATTCTGAATTTTTTCACATTTTTCATCGGTTGTTTGCAAATATCTCCAAAAATATGCATTTTAACGAAAATTGTATGATGAACAAAATTGTAGCAGGTAAAAAACGGAACAAATCGGTTTTTATAAAGTGTTCTAAGTGCAATATTAAGCGAGATATTAAAGATCAAAGCCGTTTTTTATTTTGTCTGAAATTTAATCGATGTGTTCAATGCCATCTAGCGGCGAGCAGATACATTTTATGCATTGTAATGAAATAGGGTTTTGTAGTGTTTGAAATAAGCTTTAAAATGAGCACTGTTAAAAGTCTTTTGAAAGTAAAATGAGTGAGCTGTATTGCAAATAAGAGACACTAATGTTTTTTTCTTTTAAATCAATGGGTTTTATAAGTGACATTTCCATCAAAATTAAAATTAATCGTATTCCATCTAGAATTAACTTTATTATAAAGAGTTTGATGGATTCTAGCAGTTTGGCTGCTTTAGGACACATATTTTTCAAAAAAATCACGATTTTAAGAAAAAAAAATTGTTTTCGAATTTAAAAAAAACCACCTTCTTTTCATAATATGTCAAAAATGATGAAAGATACGTACGAAAGTATAGTGATGAAAAATGTAGGTTTTTTTCTGACAAAAAAATAATTTTTTTTTCTGTCACACAAAAATTGACGGAGATATGATTGTTTAAAGAGCACGCGGCAGCGCAATCACAGTCTCTCTCAAGCCCTTTGACCCTTCACCGTTTTAAAATAAAAGATTTTTCACTATATATTGTAATGAAAAAAGTTGTAGCTCTTTTAATTACCTTTAAAATGGTTTTTTATAAGTTGTGATAGTATCAAAATTGAAGGAGTTATGGTTCAAATACTAGTCGTATGTTTTTCTACTTAGTAAACTGAGTCATGAAGGATAATGTTTTTTTTTTTATAAAATTGAATGAAAACTATGACTGGGTTTTTTATGCATTGTCATGCTCTTGTTGCAGTATTTTTTTAAATGTATTACTAATTCAATCTGGTACAGTTTTAGACAACTTGTAAGTTTACATTTTATTCAATAAATGGTGATTTCTTACTCTATAATTAAATTATTTTTAAATGTGTAATCATATATATTCACTGTTTTAATTTAGGGGTAGTTTTAAGGGTTGAAAAGCTTGAGAATATGATAATCATTTTCGAGAATGTGGAATAATATTTAAATCCTTTTCATTTCATCAAAAGATATTTTTTTAACCAATTTTTTATCAAGGGGTGTTTTTTAAGGGTCGAAAGGGGTTTAAAAATTCGATAATTAAGATAGAGAACATACAATATTATTTACTCTATACTTAAATCTTTTTATGTCATACCAAAGTAATTTTTTGTTTTTTTCAATTTAGGTGTTGTTTGCAAGGGTTGTAAGGTTTTCAAGGGGTTGAAAATGATTTTAATATGAGGTAATTGTGTCAGAAAACACTTTACAATTTCACACCTTAATATTAAACACGTTTGCTAGCGATAAAATGGCTCAATGTCAATTTTTCCATTAAGGGGTTGTTTACACCCCTTAAAAATAATAGGCGGAGCTCAGATCATTTTCACTTTTGAAGTTAAGGGTAAGATGAGCCTAATTCCAAAATTTCATGCAAATCGGATCACAGTAAAATATTCGGAGGTAAGACCCTATTTTTCGCTTCAATGACTGCACTAATAAAGAAATATGTTTAACTAACACATAATATGACAAAGTTATTACAATTTATGGTATGACTTTTTAGTAAATAAATATTCAATTAATACAATCATTATTGTAATACATTAGAACTGTGACCCGGATTCAGTAGTCAAATTGCTATTTACAATTATTTCAATAATCTCTCCTACAATCTTAACCTCCTGACAATCTAAACATCCACTGGT
>JAGFPH010013877.1:8739-19916 GCA_018207615.1 Philaenus spumarius | reverse complement strand
TTTAAAAAGTGCAAATTAAATTATAAAATATACAAGTTTTAATCGGGACAATTTGTGTGTTTTGTTAGAGTAAAGTATTTTTGTTGAACCTTCATAGTTTTCTTATTTTAGATAGGATCAAGCTCACAAGAGAGTAAGGCTGTAACCTACTGCATCCATGTGTATTGTACGTAGTTTAATCAAGTAAAAATATAATATCAGTATGCATGCAATGCACAATGATGTAAAATATGTTGCTGGATCCTCTGTTGTGTTGTCTATTTTATAATTTATAATTTAATTGGCACTTTTTAAACCTAGTATTCATTTTTACTACTAAATTTTGGGATTTCGGGGGTGGGGGGTTTGACCCCCTAACCGCCCCCCTGGCTACGGCCTTGATCCGGGGTAAAGGGTTAAGTACAGTAGAACCCCGATTATCCACGAGTGGATTACCCGCGTTGCGGCTTAACCGCGATGCCAAAAAATTCCACGATCGCCAAAAAAATACAAATTAAATACGTAAAATAACCCAAAAGCGATCTTACCGCGAACGAAGTTTAACGAGTGAAGGCCCATTATCTAGCGCTAGACTTTATTATTGTAAAAAAGGAGTCAAATGCAAAGAAACAAAAATCAATAAAGGGCTTTCTTACTCCATGCTGATAGAGATCGATATTGAAAGTGCATTTTATTAACAGTAGTACTGTAGTAGTTATGTACTGGACTGTGTTTGTTTTGTTTTTGTTCTTTGTAAATATGTAAATAGTGTGTGTGTGAAACTATGTAATTTTTCCAACATATAAAGGTGCGTAATACTGTAAATATTTAAATTAATTGTTATTACCTGAACCTTTTGTAAAGATTAATTAAGCACTTATTTTAGTTTTACGATCATTTTGAACAGTTTCAAGGGCATTTTAGGTTAGTTTCGGATTATCCGCGATTTTGATTATACACGGAAGTTCAGCCACCCATTATCACGGATAATCAGGAGTCTACTGTACCAGGTTTCTTATTTCAAGGATACTTGACTTTTAACTTTTCACTGATAACGAGTAGTAATATAGTACTCTTAAAATGTAAAAAAGATAGCAAATATCTAAATAAACAATTCTAAAAATACATCAGAAAAATTATGACAGCTTACAATTTATTACAAAAGTGCAAAAATTGATTCACTTACCATCTAGGTGTTACATCTGTATTCTTGTCTTTATGTGTGCTGACTTGATGATTTCTCATCTGTGATTTCTGTTTAAATTTCTTCCCACAGTCAGGACACACAAACTCTTTGACGTCTCGATGTATGCGTGTGTGGTTTTCTAATTTTTTATTGGTTGTTGTTTTATACACTCCACAAACCTGCAATGCATAAATTTTGTTAAACAGGACGACGGTCGTAATGTGCGTTTAGTCTTTAGTTATATTCTGATGTAAATACTCTTGAAAAACTTAGCACGTCTAATTTACTTTTAAATATTTATTGTTTTAGAGGTTGTTTCAACCCTTAAATCAAAATGATTTATATAGCCTATGTCTCATTCCAGGTCATGATAAATATGTGTGAAAAATTTCATTCAAATCCATCCAATACTTTTTGCGTGATTGACAGTCAAACATCCAAACATACAAACTTCCACATTTATAATATTAGTAGGATAGAAAATTGGATAGTAAAAGGATAGTTACGGTGTAGAGAAAGGAGTGGCATCACTACAATGACCACTGCATTTGATGAAAAGATTTTTTGGGTCTTTTATGTTATATCCCTGCATTTCAAAACTATTTTCTATAGAATGAGGATTAATCGGAGTCGAACTACAAATGTGAAATATAATATTTACTCACCATTTAAACGTATAATTGTTGGGAAAAACATTATAAACAATTTTTAAACACGCGCAACTTTACTATTCGACTCTAGGCTAACTTATGGCAACAGAAATGCAATAATAATAATTAAAAAATACCTAAAAGGTTCTAACCTAAGCTATTTAGTTTACCTGTATTCAACATTTAACAGTAAAATGTAAAACAACGTCGTTGTCTGCAAAAATATTAGGCTAGAGTTGAATAGTGAAGTTATAAATAGTTATTTGGACATTCCCGATTAATCCTCATTCTATAGAAAATAGTTTGTAAATGCGGGGATATAACAGAAAAGGCCCGATTTTTTTATATCAAGTGAAGAATTAACACAACTTAAGTCCAGGCTATATTATAAAAAGAACATATTTTTAGTTTGTTAGATCTAACTCAAAAACTACTAATCAAATTTTGATGAAACTTTCAGTGATATGTTTCATTGCCAACCAACCAAGCATTATTACTTCAATACCAAAAATTTTAAATTAAAATGAGTTTTTGAATATTTACTTAGTAAGCATAAATCATTATATTAGTCAGATGTTTTGTTTTAGAAAATGCTTTTACTCAGTGAAACCAGCCAGGACAAGGTTTTTAAAAAAAATATTATTACCATATGTCATATTATTATGTTAATTTATTAACTTGAGTAATATGTTTATAATATTACGTTATGCTTATATGTTTACTCAAATTTCTGTATAAATTATAGATAAACGATACCTCGGGTCGATACTTTACAAATTTTCACCTTCAATTTGTTTTCATTTTATAAATAAATGATCACGCGGGAACAATTTAAAAAGTATAGGTGACTAGGGTGTGATTAATTGATCGGTAAGCGGGATTTTTCATTTTAAGGTGTTGGTAACGTAGGCCGTTTCACAGGATAGTTAAAATTTAAATATTTAATATTAAAAATTGATTGTGTCGTGAGCAAGATTGTTCATTTTAAGGTATCGGTAACGTAGGGAGCATTTCACAGGATTGGTATATTTTAAAAGAATCGCCAAAAGTATTAGCGACTAGCAGCGATAAAATTTTAATTTTGAAAGTATCGGCGATATAGGTGGAATTCACAGGATAGATCTTTTAAAAAGTATTGGTATCATAGACGTTTCAAAAATCTTTAATTTTAAAAGTACAACAAAAGTATCAGTGAATATCAAGTATTACTCTGGATCATCAATTAAAGTATTGGAGATACACAAGTGATTAACAGGATCAAATTTGTTTTAAATGTTTTGGTGGCTGGGACACAGTTTACAGGTTTGTAATATTACAAAGTTAGGAAGTGTATCTCCAGTATTAGTGTTATCGGAGAGATGGAATAACATTTCTTTTTTTAAGACAAATTGTACTGAAGGACATTTTCTTTTTCCAACTAGAAAAACATCCACGGTCTTCACCCGGATTCGAATCAGAGACCTTCAGCTTTAAAATCAGTTTACAAGACTAGTATAATTATCACTAAGTATCATCAAAACCAAACTAATATGAATTTAAATTAAATAGTGTCATATTAATTACTGTAAACATGTTTAATATATCATCCTTAAATTATTAAATTAATACAGTGGACTCCCGCTTATTACGAAAATCCGCCTATTCCAAACAGAGTTCAGAAAAAATACCAATTTTTTAAATATAAAAACAGGAGAAAATAAAAAGATGTTTGTGAAAAAACGTACATTTATTGTTATACAAATATGTTAAATAGAGAGACATACATAGAGCCAAGCTTGAAAAGCTAGACATTAGTATATAATAGTGTTGTTGCCACCTGCCAGTTGCATTCATCCGTTTTTTTCCGCCGTTTTCGCTATCTCAAGGAAAGTTTTTTTCTCTATCTTTTTTCAAGATAATGCGGACAGACTGCGGGATGACAAAACGGTCAGTTCGAACAACATATCTCTTCCCTTCCGTTTTTAGAAGAAAACTGAATCATAACACAACGGAAGGAAATAACCCCGGATGATGTAAATCTACACTAAAGCGAGGTCAAGAGCATTTGCCGCGTCTACGTGTGATACGAGTTCAGTTTTAGTGTTCACCTTCTCCTCGCTTTCCTCCGAGCAGATCAACGCTGTATAGAACAGACACTGGCAGATGTTCCCGCGCTTAATTTACACATTAACAAGTCAATACGTTGATATTATTCATGAAATCCGAATATTCCGAATTCCCGCTAAACCGAACACTGTTCGGTCCCAATTAGTTCGGAATAACGGGACTCTACTGTAAATAAAAATAATCAAGCTACCAACAAAAATGAAGATAGTAGGAACTGTTTCATAAAAGCACAGTCGAGAGGTTGACTAACCCAAGTTTAGGTTGGGAGATATTAACCCTTAAAGCACTAAGCTAACATATGGACTACCGCTCATTTAGAGTTAAAAAAATATATAATTATTTTCTCAGTGCTCCTTTTAAATTTTGATTCTTAGTGTTAAGAAGCACACACGAAAAATACTCAACTAATTTTAAAATTGTTTTAAATGGATTTTAAGAATTTAAAAACATTCAAACAAAACTTAGCCAAATTTACAATTATTCAAAAACTAAATACATAAAAACCATACTTATTGTTGTCCAAAAAATAAAATAATTACATACTAAACTAAAAAAAAAACTAAAACTTCGGAATGGATATCAGTCAGCTATCAGCACAAACAAACAAGTTACAGCTGAGTGAAGCAGATGCATCTATAGGCATAAGCCGCACTGAGAACACTTGCGATAGTAGACGCATTTGCTCAGGCGACAGAACACAGACCGATAAGGCGTAACAGACATTGCTTTGCAACGACTTATCCTAAGTCCTTGCCTGGAGCTATACTAGTGCGCGCATGCGCGTATGAATCAACCTTGTACTTGACATTGACCTACAAAACCAGTCTAGTTAGGAGTGCCGAGGCAACAACTATACGCTAGCAGCAGGTCCACAGCGTCCGTCGGCTACAAACTTCTAGGCTCACTGTAACGTTTAATATTATGCCTTAAGCAAAGTAATTATATATTTATTAATCGGTATTCGCGTAACGTATAATTATAACAAATCGCGCACTCGTAAATAGTATTTAGGGGTAATAAGTTGAGTTCGGTTGCAACCCTATCGTGTGAATAAGGTGACTAGTGTTAGATTCAGTTAAGGTGTAATATTTAGATATGTATATTAAATTAATTTAGCGCTCGTTAAAAGCTGGCGGAATCGGATTTGGTGACTACGGCTTAAGGCAATCGGGTAAAATCAGGGTTGATAATAAATTAATTCCTCTGGGTTGTGGCTAACGTCCATTTTGCATCGACAGTTTCAGACCCGCCTTCCATATATTTATGAAGTTGATGCAAATATACGCTGATCCGGCTTTCCCGATTAACATCAAAGCGGAAACCGGTACAGTAAATGGTAGCTGAGCGGGTTACGCCCCACAGTAAATGGTACCAGAGCGGTTTTCGTCCCATAGTAAATGATAGATAACCCATAGTAACCCTAAAAAGCAAATTTTTTCATGTCCGACTTTGCCGATATTGCGTCATCACTTCCGCCGACAGAACCACGTTTTTTATTTTTGTGCAACCTGGTCACCAACTTACCGAGTTAATCTTTTTAATTATACATTTTATCAACTAAAATATTGTTATAAAATTCTCACGTCTGCCGTTTAAATTTTGCCTATCATTAGTTATTACACCCAGTCCCGTTTATTGTGAGTTATAAGGTTCGTATAGTTTTTGGTTTATATTTCTTGTATTATTGGTGAGTACATAAATTATTATTACTATATTATAATTAGCAGTGCCTTATTTTATTCATATTCGTAAGTCAAATTACTAAACTGTGAGTCAACCAAAAAGAAATTTAATCGACCTAACCTCTTAAAGAAAGTTGAATATTGTTTAATAGGCCTAACAACATTAAAAATTATCTTTGGTAAAACGTACTTGTGTTTCATTACATGACAACACCCTAACCAATAAACCTTAAATGTACCAATCTATATATTTTCACTACAAAATTTATAAACACAATACATTCAGTCCTAGCCTACACAGTCTGAATACATAGTTGCTTACTTTACACAAAATTTTCCCACATATATAGCACTATTTACAACATAAAGTCTGTTGAATCATAAATTTCACATAGTGAATGTGTAACCGAGTTTTTTATAATCTTTTCTACCAAAATAATTAATTTATAGTAGGCCTACAGCAAATAACTCAGTTTTTTATACTCATAAAATATTATATCTGTCATTGATTGTTTTGGATAATTATTTACAAGTTAATTCCCAAATAGTAATCCTTTTTTCATTGAAACTATTGCAACAGCAGCAATACTTTACAGGTTTTGCAATACCTTAAGATACAACACACATTTATGATACAAATTTATAGCCTACCATGTTTATGTCGTACAACTGACAGCTGATAGTACTTTTTTCTCAGTTTGGCCATCCAAACAATATATATTTTACAGTATTAGTGATATTGTCTAGTTACTTTGCATATTTCAGTGTTTCACAGGTAAAATAGGTGTTTATAATTTTTAGGCCTAGTTTGAGTTTGTCAATGTTGTTTGATAGTATTACAGGTGACGTAATTTTATATAAATTATGCAAACATATCTTACACCTTTTAGCCATTTCAGATCACATATGGCCTACACCTGCTTGTTAACAATAATACAGTACATTAGCCTATAACCTACAGTGATCTACACATTAGGCCTATACTATCATACTCAAAAACACATACAGCCTAACTATTTTCCCTTTTTAGAAATCTAAATCTCATTTCTAATTTAACTGAATTGCAACACTGACACTTAAATCAAAACTGTTCTACAATATTACAGCAAACTACAGTACTTTCAGAAAACATTGACTAATTTAATTAATCATTAATAATTCTGAAATAAATAAAACATACTTAACCTAATTCTCTACTTATAGATAATTTATTTTTGTTTCATGAATTCAATCAATGATCACATTATTATAATTTTATAGCCACGATACAAATAATATTACAAAAATAGTTTTAAATAATATTCAATAATTGTAAAACAATAATAATTCCACATAATATAGTATTTTGGTTACACCTTAACAATTGGCCAAAAGTAAATGCACATTAAATATTGTTCACTTCAACCAATAAATAAGCTACAACATTTTTTATTGAGCTTATTATCCATTGATAGGTTGTTTACAGTATATCATTTAGCCAAGGTATTGAAACGCCCAAGTCATCTGGGGCTACAATATAAGTAACCCAACGCAGGTAAATTGTTTTGTGTGTTTATAATCTATTGTTTACAGGTATTATACTGCTATATATTCTTTATTTTAGCTAATTATTGCCTTCATATTTGATTCAATCCCTACTAGTCCACTAGGCTTTTCCATTTTCAAATTGAGCGGGTGTTTACAGCTAGATAATTGTCTATTTTTGTATTTTGTTGTTTTCAGCAAATTTTTTTTTTCCAGCTATTTACAGTTATAAACAGTTTTTAGGTATTTACGTCCCACAGAATTCCAGCTAATTCGTCAAATAAATATTACAGCCTACAATATTTAATAACTCTTCATATATTTTAAATAACATCAAACTTTGAAATAATTTTAGTAGGCTAAATACGTTATATAAAACAATAGTTCTAAACAAATTTATTTCAATAAAAAGTTTTCGTCCTAAATCAACAATAGTAAACCGACAACATATTTTATAATAACATTGCCACCGATTGATTATCTTTCAAAACTACAGCCACACCTAGACAATCATATAGCCTACAACAAATAAAAATAATAATAACTACATTATAATTAATATCACAAAATAGCAGCGATCAGGTAACCACAATTCTACAGTTATGACCCAACCAAAACAAATAGTTTTTATCGGAGATAGTCACACTGCTCGACTGGGCCGGCACTACCAATTACGAAACCACAACCACTTAACAAAAGTGTACTTCCATGGGTTGCCAGGAGCGACTTGTGCTAAAATAAAACTTTATATAAAGTCAAACAGAAAAATAATTTTCCCAAATAACTGTACAAGTCTAATTCTCGGAACCAACGACTTGCTCAAGCAACAAAGCTTTGAGCAACTACGAGTTAATGTCAAGTCAATAATCAGACTCATTAAACGTTGTAACCCAACCGGTGAAATCGCGTTATTCGAACTTCCGATATTCCCAAAAATTAAAACCAAACCAAAAATAGTTGCACAGATTAAAGCCTACAATAAATTTATAACAACTTTATTTGATATAAAATTGATCAAATTCAACATCGACGATTATGATTCGCCAAAGTTCTTCTTAACGGACGGATTACATTTTTCAGGATCAACCAATTCCTTAATATTGAAAACAATAAATGAAATAACAAAGGGTAAATCGATTTCATGCATAGAGAATCAATATAATAAAATTAATTAAAAGAAACAAAACAAAAAATTGCGATTAACTGTATAAACCCTAACCATATTAAAAGAAATTACGGCTTACATAGTGTCCTAACTAACAGAACAGTATTTCACAAGGAATAAACTTTTTAGAATAATCAATTTCATTTAACCATATTAAAATATCATACTCTTAGGATATCAATCGACCAAGTCAATCCTAGGACACTATATAACAGCACCCCTCCTCCAATCTAATTATCAACCCGATCGTTCCGACCTGCCTTTGCCGAACACCTAGCTCCGATCGGTGATATTAGATTGTAAGCTATTTCTTATTTCATATTTCATTCTTCTAAATTATAGCAATAGCACACACCTCTAATCTATCGATGGTTTCGTTCGGTCGATAGGTATGGCTTGGGTAATCTCTTACGAGGGCTTACCTCTACCTAACAAGACGTAACAACTATTCGAAGATTAGAGTCTTTTTTCAGATCCATCAAAATTTTTTTCCCATTACATTTATAAGGTCTCACCAAACGTCCAGTCGTTTTTATATGTATCGCCGTGTGTAACCAGCTCCTTTTCTTAGACTATTATTTTCAATTTTGTTCATTGGATATAACATTAACTTCATTGCATTAAAATTTTTTTTTTATTCTCAAATAATTGCTATGAGCTTTACACCGGAGATATTTGGAAATGATGACGACTTTTGGAAAAAGTAGTTAGGCCAACTACCAGAGAATCTTTATATTTGCATCCTCTCAAAACCTTCCTTAACTTAGAGTCAACAACAATATTTACAACAGATTTTTTTTATCCCAAATCATCTATCCATCCACATCAGAACATACAACATTTTGTTATACTCTCTACTATCTCTTTACTACCTATCTACCACTCTGGTCTGTCTTAGTTTATAAGTTAGTTTTATACATATATATATGTATACGGAATTAGTATTTAAGAATTCGATATAGTACTTAAGTCAATATTGAAATAAATCGAACCCACCCCTTGATTACGTCGTGCTTTACAATGTACCGTGCGAACCAATCGACGCGAGATAATCCAATCCAGGACGACGCGTCGAGCTCCACGTAAGCAAAATTAACATGACGTAAGTTACAAAAACGACATGTAGAACGGGAAACAACAATTTCTTTCAATCAATCTTGCGCAGGCAAAATGTTATATACTTAAATTCGTGCCTCGACTTGTAATTTAAAAAAAACAAATTCCTATATTCTATCCATTACATATATATTGTGATATTTTTGTTGTGTCTCATGATAAACATTTTTGTGTTTATCGATGGTTGTCGTTTCGCCAGTTTCAGCCTACCAGCCGAAACTGTGCCCTAAATAGTAATTAAACCATACTTTGGTTTTTGTGTTTTTTCTTGTTTGTGTCTTTATGTTTATAAAATTTTTGGTCATCTTTTTTATAAATCTATTAACTTCAGCGCTTACACCCAATTTTAAATTTTTCTTCTGCACTAATCACCGCACTTGCTTTTATTATATAACGCGAAAACCCAATAACCTTATAACCATCCTTTACCCACAAAACCCAACAATAATTAACTTCAATTTATCTTAATCATGTCGCGTTATTGGTGATGAACAATTTTGGTAATTTAATTTTAAGATAACTTTAGTAAATTCAATAGTTTTAAGAGAAAATTTTAGTTCATAAGTCAAATAGATTACCTATACCTATACCTATAAACCTATACCTATACACCTATACCTAAATACCTAATTTACACCATTACCTAACCTTCACTCAAAAAAATACCCTCACCTAACAAAAAACCTAAAACTAAATTGCCAAAATATCATAATACCTCACCTAAACCAAAAATTCGTAAAGAACAACACCAACAGCAATAGATCATCAAGAACTGCCACATATATGACTCAAAGTAAAAAATCCCAGCGGAAGATCAACAACTAATAGAGACAAAATCTACAAAAAAAAAAAAAAAAAAAAAAAAAAAAAAAAAAAAAAAAAAAAAAAACCATAAAAAGTATTTAACGACGATAACAACTGCAATATCATCATTCTTTCTTGCTGGTTAATGAGCATATATATCTACAACTTTTCGTCCTACGCAATAGTCAGCAAACGAATTTACACCCATCCTAAATTATCCTTTTCATTACTAAATCCTAATTCTACATTAATCCCTTCATAAATTCAAATACAACCAATTTCTCCTCAATAATATCACTCCTTTCAAATTTTTCCTACACCAAAATATAATAAAATCTCAAAACATTTCAATCCGTTCTTCAACCATGCCACTTAATCCTCAATAATACTCCCACCTAAAAAACCATAGATTAAAAATTTAAGTTAAGTACCAACCAAAAATAGTTTATAGTATTATATGTAAGAACCACCAAATTCACCCTATAACCTCAAACTATTCCATCACTCTTTAGCGTAATAATTTTTTAATTGTACATCCCGAACAAAAAAAAACAACAACATAAAAAAGGGATATATAAATCAAAGGCATGTGCCATATCAAAATTTATCATCACCACGAAAAGTAATAGAATCAACCTAAACTATTTACCAAACACCTAAACCTTAACCATAATATATAAATCCATACCTTGTCATAATCAAATTATCAACGTACCGTAAATCATTAAAAAAGCAAGTGCCAGGGAGAATACAGCATTCGTTATGCCTCCCTAGTTTAAAAACCAGTAGATTCAATATTACATCCACCAATTATAGTCTGGTCGCGATTAGGGCGTCTATTTTCTTATATTTGCAGATAATCCAATTGTCTATGAAATCTGCCATAACCTACCATCCTCTTACCCCCAATACCTCACCTAAAATTAAAAAATTTTTTTTTTTTTTTTCTCGCAAGGGGGGGAGAC